>CAXIES010000488.1:0-41236 GCA_964023965.1 Melinopterus prodromus
TGGGTTCGTAATTTTATCCGGAGTTTTAGTTGGGTTCGTATTTTTACCCGGAGTTTTAGTTGGGTTCGTATTTTTACCCGGAGTTTTAGTTGGGTTCGTAATTTTATCCGGAGTTTTGGTTGGGTTCGTATTTTTACCCGGAGTTTTAGTTGGGTTCGTATTTTTACCCGGAGTTTTAGTTGGGTTCGTAATTTTATCCGGAGTTTTAGTTGGGTTCGTATTTTTTTACCCGGAGTTTTAGTTGGGTTCTAAATGTTACCCGGACTTTTTTGTTTGGTTCGTATTTTTTACCCGGAGTTTTAGTTGGGTTCGTAATTTTACCCGGACTTTTTAGTTGGGTTCGTAATTTTACCCGGAGTTTTAGTTGGGTTCGTAATTTTACCCGGAGTTTTAGTTGGGTTCGTAATTTTACCCGGAGTTTTAGTTGGGTTCGTAATTTTACCCGGAGTTTTAGTTGGGTTCGTAATTTTACCCGGACTTTTTAGTTGGGTTCGTATTTTTTACCCGGACTTTTAGTTGGGTTCGTAATTTTACCCGGAGTTTTAGTTGGGTTCGTAATTTTACCCGGAGTTTTAGTTGAGTTCGTAATTTTACCCGGAGTTTTAGTTGGGTTCGTAATTTTACCCGGACTTTTTATTTGGGTTCGTAATTTTACCCGGACTTTTTAGTTGGGTTGGTAATTTTACCCGGAGTTTTACTTGGGTTCGTAATTTTACCCGGACTTTTTAGTTGGGTTCGTATTTTTTACCCGGACTTTTAGTTGGGTTCGTAATTTTACCCGGAGTTTTAGTTGGGTTCGTAATTTTACCCGGAGTTTTAGTTGGGTTCGTAATTTTACCCGGAGTTTTAGTTGGGTTCGTATTTTTACCCGGAGTTTTAGTTGGGTTCGTAATTTTATCCGGAGTTTTAGTTGGGTTCGTATTTTTTACCCGGAGTTTTAGTTGGGTTCGTATTTTTACCCGGAGTTTTAGTTGGGTTCGTATTTTTACCTGGAGTTTTAGTTGGGTTCGTAATTTTATCCGGAGTTTTAGTTGGGTTCGTTTTTTTACCCGGAGTTTTAGTTGGGTTCGTATTTTTACCCGGAGTTTTAGTTGGGTTCGTATTTTTTTACCCGGAGTTTTAGTTGGGTTCGTATTTTTACCCGGAGTTTTAGTTGGGTTCGTATTTTTACCCGGAGTTTTAGTTGGGTTCGTAATTTTATCCGGAGTTTTAGTTGGGTTCGTATTTTTTACCCGGACTTTTTAGTTGGGTTCGTAATTTTATCCGGAGTTTTAGTTGGGTTCGTATTTTTACCCGGAGTTTTAGTTGGGTTCGTATTTTTACCCGGAGTTTTAGTTGGGTTCGTAATTTTATCCGGAGTTTTGGTTGGGTTCGTATTTTTACCCGGAGTTTTAGTTGGGTTCGTATTTTTACCCGGAGTTTTAGTTGGGTTCGTAATTTTATCCGGAGTTTTAGTTGGGTTCGTATTTTTTTACCCGGAGTTTTAGTTGGGTTCTAAATGTTACCCGGACTTTTTTGTTTGGTTCGTATTTTTTACCCGGAGTTTTAGTTGGGTTCGTAATTTTACCCGGACTTTTTAGTTGGGTTCGTAATTTTACCCGGAGTTTTACTTGGGTTCGTAATTTTACCCGGACTTTTTAGTTGGGTTCGTATTTTTTACCCGGACTTTTAGTTGGGTTCGTAATTTTACCCGGAGTTTTAGTTGGGTTCGTAATTTTACCCGGAGTTTTAGTTGGGTTCGTAATTTTACCCGGAGTTTTAGTTGGGTTCGTATTTTTACCCGGAGTTTTAGTTGGGTTCGTAATTTTATCCGGAGTTTTAGTTGGGTTCGTATTTTTTACCCGGAGTTTTAGTTGGGTTCGTATTTTTACCCGGAGTTTTAGTTGGGTTCGTATTTTTACCTGGAGTTTTAGTTGGGTTCGTAATTTTATCCGGAGTTTTAGTTGGGTTCGTTTTTTTACCCGGAGTTTTAGTTGGGTTCGTATTTTTACCCGGAGTTTTAGTTGGGTTCGTATTTTTTTACCCGGAGTTTTAGTTGGGTTCGTATTTTTACCCGGAGTTTTAGTTGGGTTCGTATTTTTACCCGGAGTTTTAGTTGGGTTCGTAATTTTATCCGGAGTTTTAGTTGGGTTCGTATTTTTTACCCGGACTTTTTAGTTGGGTTCGTAATTTTATCCGGAGTTTTAGTTGGGTTCGTATTTTTACCCGGAGTTTTAGTTGGGTTCGTATTTTTACCCGGAGTTTTAGTTGGGTTCGTAATTTTATCCGGAGTTTTGGTTGGGTTCGTATTTTTACCCGGAGTTTTAGTTGGGTTCGTATTTTTACCCGGAGTTTTAGTTGGGTTCGTAATTTTATCCGGAGTTTTAGTTGGGTTCGTATTTTTTTACCCGGAGTTTTAGTTGGGTTCTAAATGTTACCCGGACTTTTTTGTTTGGTTCGTATTTTTTACCCGGAGTTTTAGTTGGGTTCGTAATTTTACCCGGACTTTTTAGTTGGGTTCGTAATTTTACCCGGAGTTTTAGTTGGGTTCGTAATTTTACCCGGAGTTTTAGTTGGGTTCGTAATTTTACCCGGAGTTTTAGTTGGGTTCGTAATTTTACCCGGAGTTTTAGTTGGGTTCGTAATTTTACCCGGACTTTTTAGTTGGGTTCGTATTTTTTACCCGGACTTTTAGTTGGGTTAGTAATTTTACCCGGAGTTTTAGTTGGGTTCGTAATTTTACCCGGAGTTTTAGTTGAGTTCGTAATTTTACCCGGAGTTTTAGTTGGGTTCGTAATTTTACCCGGACTTTTTATTTGGGTTCGTAATTTTACCCGGACTTTTTAGTTGGGTTGGTAATTTTACCCGGAGTTTTACTTGGGTTCGTAATTTTACCCGGACTTTTTAGTTGGGTTCGTATTTTTTACCCGGACTTTTAGTTGGGTTCGTAATTTTACCCGGAGTTTTAGTTGGGTTCGTAATTTTACCCGGAGTTTTAGTTGGGTTCGTAATTTTACCCGGAGTTTTAGTTGGGTTCGAATTTTTTACCCGGACTTTTTAGTTGGGGTTAGTATTTTTACCCGGAGTTTTAGTTGGGTTCGTATTTTTACCCGGAGCTTTAGTTGGGTTCGTAATTTTACCCGGAGTTTTAGTTGGGTTCGTATTTTTTACCCGGACATTTTAGTTGGGTCAGCATTTTTTACCCGGAGTTTTAGTTGGGTTCGTACTTTTTACCCGGAGTTTTAGTTGGGTTCGTATTTTTTACCCGGAGTTTTAGTTGGGTTCGTATTTTTTACCCGGACTTTTTAGTTGGGTAAGTATTTTTACCCGGAGTTTTAGTTGGGTTCGTAATTTTACCCGGAGTTTTAGTTGGGTTCGTATCTTTTACCCGGACTATTTAGTTGGGTTAGTATTTTTTACCCGGAGTTTTAGTTGGGTTCGTATTTTTTACCCGGAGTTTTAGTTGGTTTCGCATTTTTTACCCAGAATTTTTAGTTGGGTTAGTATTTTTACCCGGAGTTTTAGTAGGGTTTGTAATTTTACCCGGAGTGTTAGTTGGGTTCGTAATTTTACCCGGAGTTTTAGTTGGGTTCGTATTTTTAACCCGGACTTTTTAGTTGGGTTAGTATTTTTACCCGGAGTTTTAGTTGGGTTCGTATTTTTACCCGGAGTTTTAGTTGGGTTCGTAATTTTATCCGGAGTTTTAGTTGGGTTCGTATTTTTTACCCGGACTTTTTAGTTGGGTTAGTATTTTTGCCCGGAGTTTTAGTTGGGTTCGTATTTTTTACCCGGAGTTTTAGTTGGGTTCGTAATTTTACCCGGAGTTTTAGTTGGGTTCGTAATTTTACCCGGAGTCTTAAGTTAGGTTCGTATTTTTTATCCGGACTTTTTAGTTGGGTTCGTATTTCTTACCCGGAGTTTTAGTTGGGTTCGTAATTTTACCCGGAGTTTTAGTTGGGTTCGTTTTTTTTTACCCGGACTTTTTAGTTGGGTTAGTATTTTTACCCGGAGTTTTAGTTGGGTTAGTATTTTTACCCGGAGTTTTAGTTGGGTTCGTATTTTTACCCGGAGTTTTAGTTGGGTTCGTATTTTTACCCGGAGTTTTAGTTGGGTTCGTAATTTTAGCCGAAGTTTTAGTTGTTTTCGTATTTTTTACACGGACTTTTTAGTTGGGTTAGTATTTTTGCCCGGAGTTTTAGGTGGGTTCGTATTTTTTTACCCGGAGTTTTAGTTGGGTTCTAAATGTTACCCGGACTTTTTTGTTTGGTTCGTATTTTTTACCCGGAGTTTTAGTTGGGTTCGTAATTTTACCTGGAGTTTTAAGTTAGGTTTGTATTTTTACCCGGACTTTTTAGTTGGGTTCGTATTTTTTTCCCGGAGTTTTATTTGGGTTCGTAATTTTACTCGGACTTTTTAGTTGGGTTCGTAATTTTACCCGGAGTTTTAGTTGGGTTCGTAATTTTACCCGGAGTTTTAGTTGGGTTCGTAATTTTACCCGGAGTTTTAGTTGGGTTCGTATTTTTAACCCGGACTTTTTAGTTGGGTTAGTATTTTTACCCGGAGTTTTAGTTGGGTTCGTATTTTTACCAGGAGTTTTAGTTGGGTTCGTAATTTTACCCGGAGTTTTAGTTGGGTTCGTATTTTTTACCCGGACTTTTTAGTTGGGTTAGAATTTTTTACCCGGAGTTTTAGTTGGGTTCGTATTCTTTACCCGCAGTTTTAGTTGGGTTCGTAATTTTACCCAGGAGTTTTAGTTGGGTTCGTAATTTTACCCGGAGTCTTAAGTTAGGTTCGTATTTTTTATCCGGACTTTTTAGTTGGGTTCGTATTTTTTACCCGGAGTTTTAGTTGGGTTCGTAATTTTACCCGGAGTTTTAGTTGGGTTCGTATTTTTTACCCGGACTTTTTAGTTGGGTTAGTATTTTTACCCGGAGTTTTAGTTGGGTTCGTATTTTTACCCGGAGTTTTAGTTGGGTTCGTAATTTTACCCGGACTTTTTAGTTGGGTTCGTATTTTTTACCCGGACTTTTAGTTGGGTTCGTAATTTTACCCGGACTTTTTAGTTGGGTTCGTAATTTTACCCGGAGTCTTAAGTTAGGTTCGTATTTTTTATCTGGACTTTTTAGTTGGGTTCGTATTTTTTACCCGGAGTTTTAGTTGGGTTCGTAATTTTACCCGGAGTTTTAGTTGGGTTCGTAATTTTACCCGGACTTTTTAGTTGGGTTCGTATTTTTTACCCGGACTTTTAGTTGGGTTCGTAATTTTACCCGGAGTTTTAGTTGGGTTCGTATTTTTTACCCTGAGTTTTGTTGGATTCGTATTTTTTACAAGGAGTTTTAGTTGGGTTCGTATTTTTACCCGGAGTTTTAGTTGTGTTGGTAATTTTACCCGGAGTTTTAGTTGGGTTCATATTTTTTACCGGACTTTTTAGTTGGGTTCGTATTTTTTACCAGAAGTTTTAGTTGGGTTCGTATTTTTTACCCGGAGTTTTAGTTGGGTTCGTATTTTTACCCGGAGTTTTAGTTGGGTTCGTATTTTTACCCGGAGTTTTAGTTGGGTTCGTAATTTTATCCGGAGTTTTAGTTGGGTTCGTATTTTTTACCCGGACTTTTTAGTTGGGTTCGTAATTTTATCCGGAGTTTTAGTTGGGTTCGTATTTTTACCCGGAGTTTTAGTTGGGTTCGTATTTTTACCCGGAGTTTTAGTTGGGTTCGTAATTTTATCCGGAGTTTTAGTTGGGTTCGTATTTTTTACCCGGAGTTTTAGTTGGGTTCGTATTTTTACCCGGAGTTTTAGTTGGGTTCGTATTTTTACCTGGAGTTTTAGTTGGGTTCGTAATTTTATCCGGAGTTTTAGTTGGGTTCGTTTTTTTACCCGGAGTTTTAGTTGGGTTCGTATTTTTACCCGGAGTTTTAGTTGGGTTCGTATTTTTTTACCCGGAGTTTTAGTTGGGTTCGTATTTTTACCCGGAGTTTTAGTTGGGTTCGTATTTTTACCCGGAGTTTTAGTTGGGTTCGTAATTTTATCCGGAGTTTTAGTTGGGTTCGTATTTTTTACCCGGACTTTTTAGTTGGGTTCGTAATTTTATCCGGAGTTTTAGTTGGGTTCGTATTTTTACCCGGAGTTTTAGTTGGGTTCGTATTTTTACCCGGAGTTTTAGTTGGGTTCGTAATTTTATCCGGAGTTTTGGTTGGGTTCGTATTTTTACCCGGAGTTTTAGTTGGGTTCGTATTTTTACCCGGAGTTTTAGTTGGGTTCGTAATTTTATCCGGAGTTTTAGTTGGGTTCGTATTTTTTTACCCGGAGTTTTAGTTGGGTTCTAAATGTTACCCGGACTTTTTTGTTTGGTTCGTATTTTTTACCCGGAGTTTTAGTTGGGTTCGTAATTTTACCCGGACTTTTTAGTTGGGTTCGTAATTTTACCCGGAGTTTTAGTTGGGTTCGTAATTTTACCCGGAGTTTTAGTTGGGTTCGTAATTTTACCCGGAGTTTTAGTTGGGTTCGTAATTTTACCCGGAGTTTTAGTTGGGTTCGTAATTTTACCCGGACTTTTTAGTTGGGTTCGTATTTTTTACCCGGACTTTTAGTTGGGTTCGTAATTTTACCCGGAGTTTTAGTTGGGTTCGTAATTTTACCCGGAGTTTTAGTTGAGTTCGTAATTTTACCCGGAGTTTTAGTTGGGTTCGTAATTTTACCCGGACTTTTTATTTGGGTTCGTAATTTTACCCGGACTTTTTAGTTGGGTTGGTAATTTTACCCGGAGTTTTACTTGGGTTCGTAATTTTACCCGGACTTTTTAGTTGGGTTCGTATTTTTTACCCGGACTTTTAGTTGGGTTCGTAATTTTACCCGGAGTTTTAGTTGGGTTCGTAATTTTACCCGGAGTTTTAGTTGGGTTCGTAATTTTACCCGGAGTTTTAGTTGGGTTCGAATTTTTTACCCGGACTTTTTAGTTGGGGTTAGTATTTTTACCCGGAGTTTTAGTTGGGTTCGTATTTTTACCCGGAGCTTTAGTTGGGTTCGTAATTTTACCCGGAGTTTTAGTTGGGTTCGTATTTTTTACCCGGACATTTTAGTTGGGTCAGCATTTTTTACCCGGAGTTTTAGTTGGGTTCGTACTTTTTACCCGGAGTTTTAGTTGGGTTCGTATTTTTTACCCGGAGTTTTAGTTGGGTTCGTAATTTTACCCGGACTTTTTAGTTGGGTTCGTAATTTTACCCGGAGTTTTAGTTGGGTTCGTAATTTTACCCGGAGTTTTAGTTGGGTTCGTAATTTTACCCGGAGTTTTAGTTGGGTTCGTAATTTTACCCGGAGTTTCAGTTGGGTTCGTAATTTTACCCGGACTTTTTAGTTGGGTTCGTATTTTTTACCCGGACTTTTAGTTGGGTTCGTAATTTTACCCGGAGTTTTAGTTGGGTTCGTAATTTTACCCGGAGTTTTAGTTGAGTTCGTAATTTTACCCGGAGTTTTAGTTGGGTTCGTAATTTTACCCGGACTTTTTATTTGGGTTCGTAATTTTACCCGGACTTTTTAGTTGGGTTGGTAATTTTACCCGGAGTTTTACTTGGGTTCGTAATTTTACCCGGACTTTTTAGTTGGGTTCGTATTTTTTACCCGGACTTTTAGTTGGGTTCGTAATTTTACCCGGAGTTTTAGTTGGGTTCGTAATTTTACCCGGAGTTTTAGTTGGGTTCGTAATTTTACCCGGAGTTTTAGTTGGGTTCGAATTTTTTACCCGGACTTTTTAGTTGGGGTTAGTATTTTTACCCGGAGTTTTAGTTGGGTTCGTATTTTTACCCGGAGCTTTAGTTGGGTTCGTAATTTTACCCGGAGTTTTAGTTGGGTTCGTATTTTTTACCCGGACATTTTAGTTGGGTCAGCATTTTTTACCCGGAGTTTTAGTTGGGTTCGTACTTTTTACCCGGAGTTTTAGTTGGGTTCGTATTTTTTACCCGGAGTTTTAGTTGGGTTCGTATTTTTTACCCGGACTTTTTAGTTGGGTAAGTATTTTTACCCGGAGTTTTAGTTGGGTTCGTAATTTTACCCGGAGTTTTAGTTGGGTTCGTATCTTTTACCCGGACTATTTAGTTGGGTTAGTATTTTTTACCCGGAGTTTTAGTTGGGTTCGTATTTTTTACCCGGAGTTTTAGTTGGTTTCGCATTTTTTACCCAGAATTTTTAGTTGGGTTAGTATTTTTACCCGGAGTTTTAGTAGGGTTTGTAATTTTACCCGGAGTGTTAGTTGGGTTCGTAATTTTACCCGGAGTTTTAGTTGGGTTCGTATTTTTAACCCGGACTTTTTAGTTGGGTTAGTATTTTTACCCGGAGTTTTAGTTGGGTTCGTATTTTTACCCGGAGTTTTAGTTGGGTTCGTATTTTTACCCGGAGTTTTAGTTGGGTTCGTAATTTTAGCCGGAGTTTTAGTTGGGTTCGTATTTTTTACCCGGACTTTTTAGTTGGGTTAGTATTTTTGCCCGGAGTTTTAGTTGGGTTCGTATTTTTTTACCCGGAGTTTTAGTTGGGTTCTAAATGTTACCCGGACTTTTTTGTTTGGTTCGTATTTTTTACCCGGAGTTTTAGTTGGGTTCGTAATTTTACCTGGAGTTTTAAGTTAGGTTCGTATTTTTACCCGGACTTTTTAGTTGGGTTCGTATTTTTTACCCGGAGTTTTATTTGGGTTCGTAATTTTACCCGGACTTTTTGGTTGGGTTCGTAATTTTACCCGGAGTTTTAGTTGGGTTCGTAATTTTACCCGGAGTTTTAGTTGGTTTCGTAATTTTACCCGGAGTTTTAGTTGGGTTCGTAATTTTACCCGGAGTATTAGTTGGGTTCGTATTTTTAATCCGGACTTTTTAGTTGGGTTCGTATTTTTTACCCGGACTTTTAGTTGGGTTCGTAATTTTATCCGGAGTTTTAGTTGGGTTCGTAATTTTACCCGGAGTTTTAGTTGGGTTCGTATTTTTACCCGGAGTTTTAGTTGGGTTCGTAATTTTACCCGGAGTTTTAGTTGGGTTCGTATTTTTTACCCGGACATTTTAGTTGGGTTAGCATTTTTTACCCGGAGTTTTAGTTGGGTTCGTACTTTTTACCCGGAGTTTTAGTTGGGTTCGTATTTTTTACCCGGAGTTTTAGTTGGGTTCGTATTTTTTACCCGGACTTTTTAGTTGGGTAAGTATTTTTACCCGGAGTTTTAGTTGGGTTCGCATTTTTACCCGGAGTTTTAGTTGGGTTCGTAATTTTACCCGGAGTTTTAGTTGGGTTCGTATCTTTTACCCGGACTATTTAGTTGGGTTAGTATTTTTTACCCGGAGTTTTAGTTGGGTTCGTATTTTTACCCGGAATTTTAGTTGGGTTCGCATTTTTTACCCGGAATTTTTAGTTGGGTTAGTATTTTTACCCGGAGTTTTAGTAGGGTTTGTATTTTTACCCGGAGTTTTAGTTGGGTTCGTAATTTTATCCGGAGTTTTAGTTGGGTTCGTATTTTTAACCCGGACTTTTTAGTTAGGTTAGTATTTTTACCCGGAGTTTTAGTTGGGTTCGTATTTTTACCCGGAGTTTTAGTTGGGTTCGTAATTTTATCCGGAGTTTTAGTTGGGTTCGTATTTTTTACCCGGACTTTTTAGTTGGGTTAGTATTTTTGCCCGGAGTTTTAGTTGGGTTCGTATTTTTTACCCGGAGTTTTAGTTGGGTTCGTAATTTTACCCGAAGTTTTAGTTGGGTTCGTAATTTTACCCGGAGTCTTAAGTTAGGTTCGTATTTTTTATTCGGACTTTTTAGTTGGTTCGTATTTTTTACCCGGAGTTTTAGTTGGGTTCGTAATTTTTACCCGGAGTTTTAGTTGGGTTCGTATTTTTTACCCGGACTTTTTAGTTGGGTTAGTATTTTTACCCGGAGTTTTAGTTGGGTTCGTATTTTTTACCCGGAGTTTTAGTTGGTTCGTATTTTTACCCGGAGTTTTAGTTGGGTTCGTAATTTTAGCCGGAGTTTTAGTTGGGTTCGTATTTTTTACCCGGACTTTTTAGTTGGGTTAGTATTTTTGCCCGGAGTTTTAGTTGGGTTCGTATTTTTTTACCCGGAGTTTTAGTTGGGTTCTAAATGTTACCCGGACTTTTTTGTTTGGTTCGTATTTTTTACCCGGAGTTTTAGTTGGGTTCGTAATTTTACCTGGAGTTTTAAGTTAGGTTCGTATTTTTAACCGGACTTTTTAGTTGGGTTCGTATTTTTTACCCGGAGTTTTATTTGGGTTCGTAATTTTACCCGGACTTTTTAGTTGGGTTCGTAATTTTACCCGGAGTTTTAGTTGGGTTCGTAATTTTACCCGGAGTTTTAGTTGGGTTCGTAATTTTACCCGGAGTTTTAGTTGGGTTCGTAATTTTACCCGGAGTATTAGTTGGGTTCGTATTTTTAACCCGGACTTTTTAGTTGGGTTCGTATTTTTTACCCGGACTTTTAGTTGGGTTCGTAATTTTATCCGGAGTTTTAGTTGGGTTCGTAATTTTACCCGGAGTTTTAGTTGGGTTCGTAATTTTACCCGGACTCTTGAGTTACCCGGACTTTTCAGTTGGGTTCGTAATTTTACCCGGACTTTTTATTTGGGTTCGTAATTTTACCCGGACTTTTTAGTTGGGTTCGTAATTTTACCCGGAGTTTTAGTTGGGTTTGTAATTTTACCCGGAGTTTTAGTTGGGTTCCTAATTTTACCCGGAGTTTTAGTTGGGTTCGTAATTTTACCCGGAGTTTTAGTTGGGTTCGTAATTTTACCCGGACTTTTTAGTTGGGTTCGTATTTTTTACCCGGACTTTTAGTTGGGTTCGTAATTTTACCCGGAGTTTTAGTTGGGTTCGTAATTTTACCCGGAGTTTTAGTTGAGTTCGTAATTTTACCCGGAGTTTTAGTTGGGTTCGTAATTTTACCCGGACTTTTTATTTGGGTTCGTAATTTTACCCGGACATTTTAGTTGGGTTCGTAATTTTACCCGGAGTTTTAGTTGGGTTCGTAATTTTACCCATAGTTTTACTTGGGTTCGTAATTTTACCCGGACTTTTTAGTTGGGTTCGTATTTTTTACCCGGACTTTTAGTTGGGTTCGTAATTTTACCCGGAGTTTTAGTTGGGTTCGTAATTTCACCCGGAGTTTTAGTTGGGTTCGTAATTTTACCCGGAGTTTTAGTTGTGTTCGTATTTTTTACCTGGACTTTTTAGTTGGGGTTAGTATTTTTACCCGGAGTTTTAGTTGGGTTCGTATTTTTACCCGGAGTTTTAGTTGGGTTCGTAATTTTACCCGGAGTTTTAGTTGGGTTCGTATTTTTTACCCGGACATTTTAGTTGGGTTAGCATTTTTTACCCGGAGTTTTAGTTGGGTTCGTACTCTTTACCCGGAGTTTTAGTTGGGTTCGTATTTTTTACCCGGACATTTTAGTTGGGTTAGCATTTTTTACCCGGAGTTTTAGTTGGGTTCGTACTTTTTACCCGGAGTTTTAGTTGGGTTCGTATTTTTTACCCGGAGTTTTAGTTGGGTTCGTATTTTTTACCCGGACTTTTTAGTTGGGTAAGTATTTTTACCCGGAGTTTTAGTTGGGTTCGCATTTTTACCCGGAGTTTTAGTTGGGTTCGTAATTTTACCCGGAGTTTTAGTTGGGTTCGTATCTTTTACCCGGACTATTTAGTTGGGTTAGTATTTTTTACCCGGAGTTTTAGTTGGGTTCGTATTTTTTACCCGGAATTTTAGTTGGGTTCGCATTTTTTACCCGGAATTTTTAGTTGGGTTAGTATTTTTACCCGGAGTTTTAGTAGGGTTTGTATTTTTACCCGGAGTTTTAGTTGGGTTCGTAATTTTACCCGGAGTTTTAGTTGGGTTCGTATTTTTAACCCGGACTTTTTAGTTGGGTTCGTATTTTTACCCGGAGTTTTAGTTGGGTTCGTAATTTTATCCGGAGTTTTAGTTGGGTTCGTATTTTTTACCCGGACTTTTTAGTTGGGTTAGTATTTTTGCCCGGAGTTTTAGTTGGGTTCGTATTTTTTACCCGGACATTTTAGTTGGGTTAGCATTTTTTACCCGGAGTTTTAGTTGGGTTCGTATTTTTTACCCGGAGGTTTAGTTGGGTTCGTATTTTTTACCCGGACATTTTAGTTGGGTTAGCATTTTTTACCCGGAGTTTTAGTTGGGTTCGTACTTTTTACCCGGAGTTTTAGTTGGGTTCGTATTTTTTACCCGGAGTTTTAGTTGGGTTCGTATTTTTTACCCGGACTTTTTAGTTGGGTAAGTATTTTTACCCGGAGTTTTAGTTGGGTTCGCATTTTTACCCGGAGTTTTAGTTGGGTTCGTAATTTTACCCGGAGTTTTAGTTGGGTTCGTATCTTTTACCCGGACTATTTAGTTGGGTTAGTATTTTTTACCCGGAGTTTTAGTTGGGTTCGTATTTTTTACCCGGAATTTTAGTTGGGTTCGCATTTTTTACCCGGAATTTTTAGTTGGGTTAGTATTTTTACCCGGAGTTTTAGTAGGGTTTGTATTTTTACCCGGAGTTTTAGTTGGGTTCGTAATTTTACCCGGAGTTTTAGTTGGGTTCGTATTTTTAACCCGGACTTTTTAGTTGGGTTAGTATTTTTACCCGGAGTTTTAGTTGGGTTCGTATTTTTACCCGGAGTTTTAGTTGGGTTCGTAATTTTATCCGGAGTTTTAGTTGGGTTCGTATTTTTTACCCGGACTTTTTAGTTGGGTTAGTATTTTTGCCCGGAGTTTTAGTTGGGTTCGTATTTTTTACCCGGAGTTTTAGTTGGGTTCGTAATTTTACCCGAAGTTTTAGTTGGGTTCGTAATTTTACCCGGAGTCTTAAGTTAGGTTCGTATTTTTTATTCGGACTTTTTAGTTGGGTTCGTATTTTTTACCCGGAGTTTTAGTTGGGTTCGTAATTTTACCCGGAGTTTTAGTTGGGTTCGTATTTTTTACCCGGACTTTTTAGTTGGGTTAGTATTTTTACCCGGAGTTTTAGTTGGGTTCGTATTTTTACCCGGAGTTTTAGTTGGGTTCGTATTTTTACCCGGAGTTTTAGTTGGGTTCGTAATTTTAGCCGGAGTTTTAGTTGGGTTCGTATTTTTTACCCGGACTTTTTAGTTGGGTTAGTATTTTTGCCCGGAGTTTTAGTTGGGTTCGTATTTTTTTACCCGGAGTTTTAGTTGGGTTCTAAATGTTACCCGGACTTTTTTGTTTGGTTCGTATTTTTTACCCGGAGTTTTAGTTGGGTTCGTAATTTTACCTGGAGTTTTAAGTTAGGTTCGTATTTTTACCCGGACTTTTTAGTTGGGTTCGTATTTTTTACCCGGAGTTTTATTTGGGTTCGTAATTTTACCCGGACTTTTTAGTTGGGTTCGTAATTTTACCCGGAGTTTTAGTTGGGTTCGTAATTTTACCCGGAGTTTTAGTTGGGTTCGTATTTTTAACCCGGACTTTTTAGTTGGGTTCGTATTTTTTACCCGGACTTTTAGTTGGGTTCGTAATTTTATCCGGAGTTTTAGTTGGGTTCGTAATTTTACCCGGAGTTTTAGTTGGGTTCGTAATTTTACCCGGACTCTTGAGTTACCCGGACTTTTCAGTTGGGTTCGTAATTTTACCCGGACTTTTTATTTGGGTTCGTAATTTTACCCGGACTTTTTAGTTGGGTTCGTAATTTTACCCGGAGTTTTAGTTGGGTTTGTAATTTTACCCGGAGTTTTAGTTGGGTTCGTAATTTTACCCGGAGTTTTAGTTGGGTTCGTAATTTTACCCGGAGTTTTAGTTGGGTTCGTAATTTTACCCGGACTTTTTAGTTGGGTTCGTATTTTTTACCCGGACTTTTAGTTGGGTTCGTAATTTTACCCGGAGTTTTAGTTGGGTTCGTAATTTTACCCGGAGTTTTAGTTGAGTTCGTAATTTTACCCGGAGTTTTAGTTGGGTTCGTAATTTTACCCGGACTTTTTATTTGGGTTCGTAATTTTACCCGGACTTTTTAGTTGGGTTCGTAATTTTACCCGGAGTTTTAGTTGGGTTCGTAATTTTACCCGGAGTTTTACTTGGGTTCGTAATTTTACCCGGACTTTTTAGTTGGGTTCGTATTTTTTACCCGGACTTTTAGTTGGGTTCGTAATTTTACCCGGAGTTTTAGTTGGGTTCGTAATTTTACCCGGAGTCTTAAGTTAGGTTCGTATTTTTTATCCGGACTTTTTAGTTGGGTTCGTATTTTTACCCGGAGTTTTAGTTGGGTTCGTATTTTTACCCGGAGTTTTAGTTGGGTTCGTAATTTTAGCCGGAGTTTTAGTTGGGTTCGTATTTTTTACCCGGACTTTTTAGTTGGGTTAGTATTTTTGCCCGGAGTTTTAGTTGGGTTCGTATTTTTTTACCCGGAGTTTTAGTTGGGTTCTAAATGTTACCCGGACTTTTTTGTTTGGTTCGTATTTTTTACCCGGAGTTTTAGTTGGGTTCGTAATTTTACCTGGAGTTTTAAGTTAGGTTCGTATTTTTACCCGGACTTTTTAGTTGGGTTCGTATTTTTTACCCGGAGTTTTATTTGGGTTCGTAATTTTACCCGGACTTTTTAGTTGGGTTCGTAATTTTACCCGGAGTTTTAGTTGGGTTCGTAATTTTACCCGGAGTTTTAGTTGGGTTCGTATTTTTAACCCGGACTTTTTAGTTGGGTTCGTATTTTTTACCCGGACTTTTAGTTGGGTTCGTAATTTTATCCGGAGTTTTAGTTGGGTTCGTAATTTTACCCGGAGTTTTAGTTGGGTTCGTAATTTTACCCGGACTCTTGAGTTACCCGGACTTTTCAGTTGGGTTCGTAATTTTACCCGGACTTTTTATTTGGGTTCGTAATTTTACCCGGACTTTTTAGTTGGGTTCGTAATTTTACCCGGAGTTTTAGTTGGGTTTGTAATTTTACCCGGAGTTTTAGTTGGGTTCGTAATTTTACCCGGAGTTTTAGTTGGGTTCGTAATTTTACCCGGAGTTTTAGTTGGGTTCGTAATTTTACCCGGACTTTTTAGTTGGGTTCGTATTTTTTACCCGGACTTTTAGTTGGGTTCGTAATTTTACCCGGAGTTTTACTTGGGTTCGTAATTTTACCCGGAGTTTTAGTTGAGTTCGTAATTTTACCCGGAGTTTTAGTTGGGTTCGTAATTTTACCCGGACTTTTTATTTGGGTTCGTAATTTTACCCGGACTTTTTAGTTGGGTTCGTAATTTTACCCGGAGTTTTAGTTGGGTTCGTAATTTTACCCGGAGTTTTACTTGGGTTCGTAATTTTACCCGGACTTTTTAGTTGGGTTCGTATTTTTTACCCGGACTTTTAGTTGGGTTCGTAATTTTACCCGGAGTTTTAGTTGGGTTCGTAATTTCACCCGGAGTTTTAGTTGGGTTCGTAATTTTACCCGGAGTTTTAGTTGTGTTCGTATTTTTTACCTGGACTTTTTAGTTGGGGTTAGTATTTTTACCCGGAGTTTTAGTTGGGTTCGTACTTTTTACCCGGAGTTTTAGTTGGGTTCGTATTTTTTACCCGGAGTTTTAGTTGGGTTCGTATTTTTTACCCGGACTTTTTAGTTGGGTAAGTATTTTTACCCGGAGTTTTAGTTGGGTTCGTATTTTTACCCGGAGTTTTAGTTGGGTTCGTAATTTTACCCGGAGTTTTAGTTGGGTTCTTATCTTTTACCCGGACTATTTAGTTGGGTTAGTATTTTTTACCCGGAGTTTTAGTTGGGTTCGTATTTTTTACCCGGAGTTTTAGTTGGGTTCGCATTTTTTACCCGGAATTTTTAGTTGGGTTAGTATTTTTACCCGGAGTTTTAGTAGGGTTTGTATTTTTACCCGGAGTTTTAGTTGGGTTCGTAATTTTACCCGGAGTTTTAGTTGGGTTCGTATTTTTAACCCGGACTTTTTAGTTGGGTTAGTATTTTTACCCGGAGTTTTAGTTGGGTTCGTATTTTTACCCGGAGTTTTAGTTGGGTTCGTAATTTTATCCGGAGTTTTAGTTGGGTTCGTATTTTTTACCCGGACTTTTTAGTTGGGTTAGTATTTTTGCCCGGAGTTTTAGTTGGGTTCGTATTTTGTACCCGGAGTTTTAGTTGGGTTCGTAATTTTACCCGGAGTTCTAGTTGGGTTCGTAATTTTACCCGGACTTTTTAGTTGGGTTCGTATTTTTTACCCGGAGTTTTAGTTGGGTTCGTAATTTTACCCGGAGTTTTAGTTGGGTTCGTATTTTTTACCCGGACTTTTTAGTTGGGTTAGTATTTTTACCCGGAGTTTTAGTTGGGTTCGTATTTTTACCCGGAGTTTTAGTTGGGTTCGTATTTTTTCCCGGAGTTTTAGTTGGGTTCGTAATTTTAGCCGGAGTTTTAGTTGGGTTCGTATTTTGTACCCGGACTTTTTAGTTGGGTTATTATTTTTGCCCGGAGTTTTAGTTGGGTTCGTATTTTTTTACCCGGAGTTTTAGTTGGGTTCTAAATGTTACCCGGACTTTTTTGTTTGGTTCGTATTTTTTACCCGGAGTTTTAGTTGGGTTCGTAATTTTACCTGGAGTTTTAAGTTAGGTTCGTATTTTTACCCGGACTTTTTAGTTGGGTTCGTATTTTTTACCCGGAGTTTTATTTGGGTTCGTAATTTTACCCGGACTTTTTAGTTGGGTTCGTAATTTTACCCGGAGTTTTAGTTGGGTTCGTAATTTTACCCGGAGTTTTAGTTGGGTTCGTAATTTTACCCGGAGTTTTAGTTGGGTTCGTAATTTTACCCGGAGTTTTAGTTGGGTTCGTATTTTTAACCCGGACTTTTTAGTTGGGTTCGTATTTTTTACCCGGACTTTTAGTTGGGTTCGTAATTTTACCCGGAGTTTTAGTTGGGTTCGTAATTTTACCCGGAGTTTTAGTTGGGTTCGTAATTTTACCCGGAGTCTTGAGTTACCCGGACTTTTTAGTTGGGTTCGTATTTTTACCCGGACTTTTAGTTGGGTTCGTAATTTTACCCGGAGTTTTAGTTGGGTTCGTAATTTTACCCGGAGTTTTAGTTGGGTTCGTAATTTTACCCGGAGTTTTACTTGGGTTCGTAATTTTACCCGGAGTTTTACTTGGGTTCGTAATTTTACCCGGAGTTTTAGTTGGGTTCGTACTTTTTACCCGGAGTTTTAGTTGGGTTCGTATTTTTTACCCGGAGTTTTAGTTGGGTTCGTATTTTTTACCCGGACTTTTTAGTTGGGTAAGTATTTTTACCCGGAGTTTTAGTTGGGTTCGCATTTTTACCCGGAGTTTTAGTTGGGTTCGTAATTTTACCCGGAGTTTTAGTTGGGTTCGTATTTTTTACCCGGAGTTTTAGTTGGGTTCGTATTTTTTACCCGGACTTTTTAGTTGGGTAAGTATTTTTACCCGGAGTTTTAGTTGGGTTCGCATTTTTACTCGGAGTTTTAGTTGGGTTCGTAATTTTACCCGGAGTTTTAGTTGGGTTCGTATCTTTTACCCGGACTATTTAGTTGGGTTAGTATTTTTTACCCGCAGTTTTAGTTGGGTTCGTATTTTTTACCCGGAATTTTAGTTGGGTTCGCATTTTTTACCCGGAATTTTTAGTTGGGTTAGTATTTTTACCCGGAGTTTTACTAGGGTTTGTATTTTTACCCGGAGTTTTAGTTGGGTTCGTAATTTTACCCGGAGTTTTAGTTGGGTTCGTATTTTTAACCCGGACTTTTTAGTTGGGTTAGTATTTTTACCCGGAGTTTTAGTTGGGTTCGTATTTTTACCCGGAGTTTTAGTTGGGTTCGTAATTTTATCCGGAGTTTTAGTTGGGTTCGTATTTTTTACCCGGACTTTTTAGTTGGGTTAGTATTTTTGCCCGGAGTTTTAGTTGGGTTCGTATTTTTTACCCGGACATTTTAGTTGGGTTAGCATTTTTTACCCGGAGTTTTAGTTGGGTTCGTACTTTTTACCCGGAGGTTTAGTTGGGTTCGTATTTTTTACCCGGACATTTTAGTTGGGTTAGCATTTTTTACCCGGAGTTTTAGTTGGGTTCGTACTTTTTACCCGGAGTTTTAGTTGGGTTCGTATTTTTTACCCGGAGTTTTAGTTGGGTTCGTATTTTTTACCCGGACTTTTTAGTTGGGTAAGTATTTTTACCCGGAGTTTTAGTTGGGTTCGCATTTTTACCCGGAGTTTTAGTTGGGTTCGTAATTTTACCCGGAGTTTTAGTTGGGTTCGTATCTTTTACCCGGACTATTTAGTTGGGTTAGTATTTTTTACCCGGAGTTTTAGTTGGGTTCGTATTTTTTACCCGGAATTTTAGTTGGGTTCGCATTTTTTACCCGGAATTTTTAGTTGGGTTAGTATTTTTACCCGGAGTTTTAGTAGGGTTTGTATTTTTACCCGGAGTTTTAGTTGGGTTCGTAATTTTACCCGGAGTTTTAGTTGGGTTCGTATTTTTAACCCGGACTTTTTAGTTGGGTTAGTATTTTTACCCGGAGTTTTAGTTGGGTTCGTATTTTTACCCGGAGTTTTAGTTGGGTTCGTAATTTTATCCGGAGTTTTAGTTGGGTTCGTATTTTTTACCCGGACTTTTTAGTTGGGTTAGTATTTTTGCCCGGAGTTTTAGTTGGGTTCGTATTTTTTACCCGGAGTTTTAGTTGGGTTCGTAATTTTACCCGAAGTTTTAGTTGGGTTCGTAATTTTACCCGGAGTCTTAAGTTAGGTTCGTATTTTTTATTCGGACTTTTTAGTTGGGTTCGTATTTTTTACCCGGAGTTTTAGTTGGGTTCGTAATTTTACCCGGAGTTTTAGTTGGGTTCGTATTTTTTACCCGGACTTTTTAGTTGGGTTAGTATTTTTACCCGGAGTTTTAGTTGGGTTCGTATTTTTACCCGGAGTTTTAGTTGGGTTCGTATTTTTACCCGTAGTTTTAGTTGGGTTCGTAATTTTAGCCGGAGTTTTAGTTGGGTTCGTATTTTTTACCCGGACTTTTTAGTTGGGTTAGTATTTTTGCCCGTAGTTTTAGTTGGGTTCGTATTTTTTTACCCGGAGTTTTAGTTGGGTTCTAAATGTTACCCGGACTTTTTTGTTTGGTTCGTATTTTTTACCCGGAGTTTTAGTTGGGTTCGTAATTTTACCTGGAGTTTTAAGTTAGGTTCGTATTTTTACCCGGACTTTTTAGTTGGGTTCGTATTTTTTACCCGGAGTTTTATTTGGGTTCGTAATTTTACCCGGACTTTTTAGTTGGGTTCGTAATTTTACCCGGAGTTTTAGTTGGGTTCGTAATTTTACCCGGAGTTTTAGTTGGGTTCGTAATTTTACCCGGAGTTTTAGTTGGGTTCGTAATTTTACCCGGAGTTTTAGTTGGGTTCGTATTTTTAACCCGGACTTTTTAGTTGGGTTCGTATTTTTTACCCGGACTTTTAGTTGGGTTCGTAATTTTATCCGGAGTTTTAGTTGGGTTCGTATTTTTAACCCGGACTTTTTAGTTGGGTTCGTAATTTTACCCGGAGTTTTAGTTGGGTTCGTAATTTTACCCGGACTCTTGAGTTACCCGGACTTTTCAGTTGGGTTCGTAATTTTACCCGGACTTTTTATTTGGGTTCGTAATTTTACCCGGACTTTTTAGTTGGGTTCGTAATTTTACCCGGAGTTTTAGTTGGGTTTGTAATTTTACCCGGAGTTTTAGTTGGGTTCGTAATTTTACCCGGAGTTTTAGTTGGGTTCGTAATTTTACCCGGAGTTTTAGTTGGGTTCGTAATTTTACCCGGACTTTTTAGTTGGGTTCGTATTTTTTACCCGGACTTTTAGTTGGGTTCGTAATTTTACCCGGAGTTTTAGTTGGGTTCGTAATTTTACCCGGAGTTTTAGTTGAGTTCGTAATTTTACCCGGAGTTTTAGTTGGGTTCGTAATTTTACCCGGACTTTTTATTTGGGTTCGTAATTTTACCCGGACTTTTTAGTTGGGTTCGTAATTTTACCCGGAGTTTTAGTTGGGTTCGTAATTTTACCCGGAGTTTTACTTGGGTTCGTAATTTTACCCGGACTTTTTAGTTGGGTTCGTATTTTTTACCCGGACTTTTAGTTGGGTTCGTAATTTTACCCGGAGTTTTAGTTGGGTTCGTAATTTCACCCGGAGTTTTAGTTGGGTTCGTAATTTTACCCGGAGTTTTAGTTGTGTTCGTATTTTTTACCTGGACTTTTTAGTTGGGGTTAGTATTTTTACCCGGAGTTTTAGTTGGGTTCGTACTTTTTACCCGGAGTTTTAGTTGGGTTCGTATTTTTTACCCGGAGTTTTAGTTGGGTTCGTATTTTTTACCCGGACTTTTTAGTTGGGTAAGTATTTTTACCCGGAGTTTTAGTTGGGTTCGTATTTTTACCCGGAGTTTTAGTTGGGTTCGTAATTTTACCCGGAGTTTTAGTTGGGTTCTTATCTTTTACCCGGACTATTTAGTTGGGTTAGTATTTTTTACCCGGAGTTTTAGTTGGGTTCGTATTTTTTACCCGGAGTTTTAGTTGGGTTCGCATTTTTTACCCGGAATTTTTAGTTGGGTTAGTATTTTTACCCGGAGTTTTAGTAGGGTTTGTATTTTTACCCGGAGTTTTAGTTGGGTTCGTAATTTTACCCGGAGTTTTAGTTGGGTTCGTATTTTTAACCCGGACTTTTTAGTTGGGTTAGTATTTTTACCCGGAGTTTTAGTTGGGTTCGTATTTTTACCCGGAGTTTTAGTTGGGTTCGTAATTTTATCCGGAGTTTTAGTTGGGTTCGTATTTTTTACCCGGACTTTTTAGTTGGGTTAGTATTTTTGCCCGGAGTTTTAGTTGGGTTCGTATTTTGTACCCGGAGTTTTAGTTGGGTTCGTAATTTTACCCGGAGTTCTAGTTGGGTTCGTAATTTTACCCGGACTTTTTAGTTGGGTTCGTATTTTTTACCCGGAGTTTTAGTTGGGTTCGTAATTTTACCCGGAGGTTTAGTTGGGTTCGTATTTTTTACCCGGACTTTTTAGTTGGGTTAGTGTTTTTACCCGGAGTTTTAGTTGGGTTCGTATTTTTACCCGGAGTTTTAGTTGGGTTCGTATTTTTTCCCGGAGTTTTAGTTGGGTTCGTAATTTTAGCCGGAGTTTTAGTTGGGTTCGTATTTTGTACCCGGACTTTTTAGTTGGGTTATTATTTTTGCCCGGAGTTTTAGTTGGGTTCGTATTTTTTTACCCGGAGTTTTAGTTGGGTTCTAAATGTTACCCGGACTTTTTTGTTTGGTTCGTATTTTTTACCCGGAGTTTTAGTTGGGTTCGTAATTTTACCTGGAGTTTTAAGTTAGGTTCGTATTTTTACCCGGACTTTTTAGTTGGGTTCGTATTTTTTACCCGGAGTTTTATTTGGGTTCGTAATTTTACCCGGACTTTTTAGTTGGGTTCGTAATTTTACCCGGAGTTTTAGTTGGGTTCGTAATTTTACCCGGAGTTTTAGTTGGGTTCGTAATTTTACCCGGAGTTTTAGTTGGGTTCGTAATTTTACCCGGAGTTTTAGTTGGGTTCGTATTTTTAACCCGGACTTTTTAGTTGGGTTCGTATTTTTTACCCGGACTTTTAGTTGGGTTCGTAATTTTACCCGGAGTTTTAGTTGGGTTCGTAATTTTACCCGGAGTTTTAGTTGGGTTCGTAATTTTACCCGGAGTCTTGAGTTACCCGGACTTTTTAGTTGGGTTCGTATTTTTACCCGGACTTTTAGTTGGGTTCGTAATTTTACCCGGAGTTTTAGTTGGGTTCGTAATTTTACCCGGAGTTTTAGTTGGGTTCGTAATTTTACCCGGAGTTTTACTTGGGTTCGTAATTTTACCCGGAGTTTTACTTGGGTTCGTAATTTTACCCGGAGTTTTAGTTGGGTTCGTAATTTTACCCGGAGTTTTAGTTGGGTTCGTAATTTTACCCGGACTTTTTAGTTGGGTTCGTATTTTTTACCCGGACTTTTAGTTGGGTTCGTAATTTTACCCGGAGTTTTAGTTGGGTTCGTAATTTTACCCGGAGTTTTAGTTGAGTTAGTAATTTTACCCGGAGTTTTAGTTGGGTTCGTAATTTTACCCGGACTTTTTAGTTGGGTTCGTAATTTTACCCGGAGTCTTAAGTTAGGTTCGTATTTTTTATCCGGATTTTTTAGTTGGGTTCGTATTTTTTACCCGGAGTTTTAGTTGGGTTCGTAATTTTACCCGGAGTTTTAGTTGGGTTCGCAATTTTACCCGGACTTTTTAGTTGGGTTCGTATTTTTTACCCGGACTTTTAGTTGGGTTCGTAATTTTACCCGGAGTTTTAGTTGGTGTTGGATTGTTGATTTAATGAGTGGACTGTATATCTGTAGCTGATTCCTTTTATTTGTTGAGGAAAATGCTGTTGAATGCGGTTGTATAACGTGCGTTGTTTATTGGAAAAAATATATTATGACATACATTACAAAATCAATAAATTATCATAGTTACCAATTCTAAGCCTACCTAATACAAAATACTACATTGAAAATTGAACATACCCCCGGCCTTGAAAGGGAACATTTCAAATTATAATAATGAAAGTAATAACGAATGCAAATAAGTTAAGAATGAATAAGACCTGTTGTAGTCTCTACTTAAACTATTTTTTAGGTAACGGGCAGATTTTTGAAAATGATCGTTTTATGGTTCCTTCTGCAGTCTTGACATCTGCCACACGAGAAATTCCATCCATTCCGGGATATAGTCGAGTTATTCGTCCCAAACGCCACTTCAGAGGAGGTTGATTATCTTCCTTTAGCAGCACCAGGTCATCAATTTGTAGAGTATCCTGTGTTGTTCGCCACTTGGAACGTACTTGTAGTTCTGACACATATTCCAGAGACCACCTCTTCCAAAAATGTTGATGGAGCTTCTGGATATGTTGATAGTGACTTAGTCTATTTTCTGCTAGTTCAGTCACATCAGGGTCGGGTATTGCAGTAATAGGTCTTCCAATGAGAAAGTGAGATGGTGTTAGTGGTGTTAAGTCTGAAGGGTCGTTGGATAGGGGTGAAAGAGGTCGTGAATTAAGTGTTGCTTCAATCTGTGCTAATAATGTGATAAATTGTTCAAAGGTTAATTTAGCATTACCAGCAACACGTTGTAAATGATATTTTGTAAGCTTTACCCCAGCTTCCCAGAGACCACCAAAATGTGGAGAATGGGGTGGTATAAATGACCATGGAATATTTTCATTTTCTAAATTGGCACTCAAGTTAGAAGCGTTATTACGTAAAAACTCGCCGAAACTGCGCATTTCCGAATTTGCTCCGACAAAATTGGTTCCGTTATCAGAGAACATTTGAGCAGGCTTTCCTCGACGAGCAACAAAACGCCTTAAAGTCGCAATAAAGGCCTCCTTTGTTAAATCTGATACTAATTCTAAATGGATAGCATGTGTAACGAAACATATAAATAGGCTGATGTAACATTTAGTAATTTTACACCCTCGTCCCATTCTATCTTTGAGTAAAAATGGCCCTGCGTAATCTACACCGGTTTTAAAAAACGGTGGTGCTGGTATTAGTCTTGATTGGGGTAAGTTGCCCATTTTTAAATGTATACCTGTTGGTTTAGCCTTAAAACAGGTTATGCAATTATGGACAATTTTTCGCGCTAAGTTGCGTCCATGAATTGGCCAAAATTGTTCACGCAAATTTGCTAATAGTAGTTGCGGTCCAGCATGCAATAACCTTTTGTGTTCTCTTATAAATAACAAATGAGTGAAATGACTTTTCGAAGATATAACTATTGGGAATTTTTTACTGTATATAAAGTTGGATTGATCTAGCCTACCTCCCACTCTTATAATTTTATCTTTGTCTAAGAATGGATTAAGCTGGAATAACTTGCTCTTACGATTTACAGAATCGTTATTCTGCAATGCTTGAAATTCTTGGTGGAAAGTTTCAATCTGCGATAGTTTAACTAAAGCATGATTAGCTGTTCGTAATTCGTGACCTTTTAAATATTGGGTTTCGCGGTCAGGTTTGTGCTTTCGACAATTCGAAATAAATCGTAGGAAATATGCTGTAATACGTTCCAGTTTAGTAAAATCAGAAAAATGTTTAAAATCAAATAATGGTACATTTATACTGCTTTTTAACATAATGGTTCTTTTCTTTAATTCGGGTAATTCAACGGTTTTAAAATCTGAATGCGGCCATGCTCTTTCAGGTTCAAGTAACCAATTCGGCCCGTGCCAGTATATGCTTAAAGAGCTCAATTCGCTTGGTCGAACACCTCGTGATAAGTGATCAGCTGGATTGCATTCACTCGGCACGTGACGCCAACATGTTAAATTGGTGGTTTCTAAAATATTTGTAACTCTGTTAGCCACAAAAGTTTGTAATAAATTAGACTGAGTGTTAAGCCAACTCAGCACAATTGTCGAGTCTGTCCAATAATAAATTATTTGTGGTTCCATATTCAATGACAAAGTTACCTTTTTCATTAGATTGGCTAGTAAATTTGCCGCACATAATTCTAACCTAGGAATTGTTAAAAGTTTGATTGGTGCTACCCTTGATTTGGCACATACGAGTTGTGTCGAACATGTACCGTTTTGATCTGTACATTTCATATAAACACATGCTCCATATGCGTCTTGAGAGGCATCACAAAAGCCATGCAGCTCTATGTTAATTGGGCGTGAACATGTGATTTGTCTCGGGATTTGTAATTTATTTAAGTTCGTAAGTTCTTTTCTAAATGAGAGCCACTTTGTGTGTAAATGTGAGGGTAATGCTTCGTCCCAGGAAATACTTTCGCGCCACAAGCCTTGCAATAAAATCTTTGCGGTAATTATGCATGGACCCAGCAGACCAAGTGGATCAAAAATTTGGGAGATTTCAGAAAGCATTATGCGTTTAGTGACAAATTTACTGAATTCAAGATTTATGTTGAAAACTAATTTGTCTGTGTACCCATTCCAAACTATACCTAGTGTTTTAGTGTTTTCGTTTGCGCCAAAATCAATAGTGTTTATCTTGCTCTCAGGCTCGAGTTCTTGAATTATTTTTGGTTTATTTGAAACCCACTTGCGCAAATGAAAACAACATTTTTTCAATTCTATCGATACATTTTTTGCTAATTGGATGGCCTCTTCGACAGTATCAGCCCCGCTTAACATGTCATCGACATAGAAGTCATTCATAATCGTATTGGCTGTCTTTGGGTCAGTGCATTCCACGCCCATTTGATATAAACATTTGATTGCTAGATACGGTGCCGAAGATGTGCCATATGTTACTGTTGCTAATTCATAGACATCGATAGGTTTTGACGGATGTTCACGCCAGAGAATGCGTTGCAGTGCTCTCTGTTCGGGATTTATGTTTACCATCCTATACATTTTTTCGACGTCACTGGCAATAACTACGTTATGTTTTCTGAATCGGATAAGTAAAGAAACGAGGTCTTGCTGGAGGGTAGGGCCCACCATTTGGAGTTCATTGAAAGAGATACCACTGCTAGTTTTTGCTGAAGCGTCAAAAACCACTCTAAGTTTTGTAGTTTCGCTACTCTCTCTAATTACACCGTGATGAGGCAAATAATATGAAATTTTTGAATCTGCTGTACTGAGCATCATATGACCTAAAGATTTGTATTCATTAATAAACCTTGTGTAATCCCTTTTGAAAGTGGGATTTCTATCAAATTTACGCTCTAAGGATAATAGGCGTTTCTTAGCGCAGTCATATGAATCGCCAAGTTTATCAAGGGTGTCCTTCAATGGAATTGTAACTACAAACCTTCCGTCTTTGTCTCGTTTGGTATTTTTGTTAAAATGATCCTCACATGCTCTTTCCTCTTTAGTAAAAATCCTGGTGCTAGAAATTTCTTCTATTTCCCAGAAACGTTCAATTTGTTTGTTTATTTCGCAATTGTTAAAATTACATTGAACGTTTCTTGGAATAGAGGATTCTGTCACTGGGCCGGCAATAATCCAGCCAAGTCGTGTCTTCTGTAAAATCGGTCCAAGACGAGTACAATGTATCTGGCCCACACATATAAGATTCCAAAAACAATCTGCGCCAAGTAATATATCAATTTTATTTGGCACATTGAAAGTTGGATCTGCTAATTTGATATTTTTTGGGATGTTAAAATGCTCTAAATTTAAACGGAAGTTTGGTATATTGGAAGTAATTGTAGGGACTATAAGACATGTTAATCGAGTGTTAAAGTTATTTATCTTTGATTTGATGCAAATATTTGTTTTTGACTGTATATGTGATAATGACTGATTTAGGCCACTTACGTTCATGCTAATATCTGATTTGTTTAACTGTAAGCGTTCATAAAATTCGTCTGTTATGAAACTGGATTGGGACCCAGAATCTAGAAGAACACGAGCTGGTATAGATTGGCCCTTTTGGTTTAATGCTAAAATGAGCGCTGTGGATAGTAAAACCTGTGAGTCATTTCCACATCGAGAGGAGAGATTTACAGATTTGGTCTCATTGGTAGGCATTGTAGTTACAGTTTCATTTTGGTTTGTGTTGATGTGTAATAATGAATTGTGTTTTCGATTGCAATGTTTACACATAGAGGACCGACATTCGTTGATTATGTGACCTAGGCGCAGACAATTCAAACATGCCTTAATCTGTTTTATTTTGTCAATTCTTTCATTGACAGTGAGTTTTAAAAATATCGGGCAGTTGTGTATATAATGATCGTTCTTACATACTACGCAAAAAGCCTTTGATAATACAAAGGATTTTGATAGTTGTTCAATTCTAGGCTTTCGGTTATACGACTTGTTTTGGTCTAAAGATTCTAAAAGATCAGCACGGTTTTTCAAAAATGTTTTTAAGGTTTCAAGTGTTGGGGTTTCATGACTTGATCTGAATTCTTCCCACTCGCGTGCCGTGGTATGGTCTAATTTAGTAGTTATTAGATAAATAATCAATGTGTCCCAGTGTTTTGTTGGCTCATTTAACGTTTCGAGAGCCCTTAAATGTTTCGTTACTGTATCCCAGTGTTTTGTTGGCTCATTTAACGTTTCGAGAGCCCTTAAATGTTTCGTTACTGTATCAATGATGTTTCGCAAAGAAACCTTCGATTCTTCGCGAATAACATCAATGTTGAAGAGTGCCTTTAGGTGATTATTTATCAGAATCCGAGAATTATCATATCTTTCGCACACAAGTTTCCATGCAACCTCGTAATTATTTGCAGTGAATTCTAAAGATTTGATGATGTTTTGTGCGCTACCCCCTAAAGAAGCCCGGAGATAGTGAAATTTTTGAATGTTATCGATGTTTGCATTATTATTAATTAGTGAATTGAAAGTATCCCGAAATTCTAGCCAATTGTCGTAAAATCCGTTAAAAGGTTTTAAATTAATTGTAGGAAGCTTAACAAAATGTTGCTGTGCCACTAGTGCAGTAGGAGGCGTTGATTGCAAAGAGTCAGTATTGTGACTTTTTAGAACTATACTTTTAGCTCTACCTACAGCGACGAAGAAGGCTTGCTCAAATAGCTCGTAATCCGGAGTCAATAGCTCTGGATCATCTACTAAACTATTAATTTGTTCTTGAATTACCTCAAAATTTTCTAATAAAGGATCAATACGAATTAATCTTTCTTGTAATTCAATTAATATGCTCGCATTGGTAATAATATGATCTGGATATGAAAGTTCTAAATTGGTTAGAAATTTAGAAAATAATGTTAGTTTAGTTTTTATACTTGCGCGTTTTTTAATGAGAGAATCCATGATCGTTTATACTCCTAGAGGGTACTTACAAGCTGGGAATGATAATAAATGTTGTGTGATGAGATGACTGATATGAGATGAGACGAACTGTCACTGCTCCGATCACCAGAAGTATTTGACTGCCTTGTGATGTGGTGACGGTGCGCCTGATGACTGTCTGCGTTCTGTGTGCTGCAGGAAGTCTCGATGCCTTGGCTGCCTGCGTTCCTTGTGCTGCAGGAAGTCTTGAGGGCTTTGAGATGCGGCGATGTATAGGTATCCGGCTCGACGGACCAAATGTTGGATTGTTGATTTAATGAGTGGACTGTATATCTGTAGCTGATTCCTTTTATTTGTTGAGGAAAATGCTGTTGAATGCGGTTGTATAACGTGCGTTGTTTATTGGAAAAAATATATTATGACATACATTACAAAATCAATAAATTATCATAGTTACCAATTCTAAGCCTACCTAATACAAAATACTACATTGAAAATTGAACAGTTGGGTTCGTAATTTTACCCGGAGTTTTTAGTTGGGTTCGTAATTTTACCCGGACTTTTAGTTGGGTTCGTAATTTTACCCGGAGTTTTAGTTGGGTTCGTAATTTTACCCGGAGTTTTAGTTGCGTTCGTAATTTTACCCGGAGTTGTACTTGGGTTCGTAATTTTACAAGGAGTTTTACTTGGGTTCGTAATTTTACCCGGAGTTTTAGTTTGGTTCGTAATTTTACCCGGAGTTTTAGTTGGGTTCGTAATTTTACCCGGAATTTTTAGTTGGGTTCGTATTTTTTACCCGGACTTTTAGTTGGGTTCGTAATTTTACCCGGAGTTTTAGTTGGGTTCGTAATTTTACCCGGAGTTTTAGTAGAGTTCGTAATTTAACTCGGAGTTTTAGTTGGGTTCGTAATTTTACCCGGACTTTTTAGTTGGGTTCGTAATTTTACCCGGACTTTTTAGTTGGGTTCGTAATTTTACCCGGAGTCTTAAGTTAGGTTCGTATTTTTTATCTGGACTTTTTAGTTGGGTTCGTATTTTTTACCCGGAGTTTTAGTTGGGTTCGTAATTTTACCCGGAGTTTTAGTTGGGTTCGTAATTTTACCCGGACTTTTTAGTTGGGTTCGTATTTTTTACCCGGACTTTTAGTTGGGTTCGTAATTTCACCCGGAGTTTTAGTTGGGTTCGTATTTTTTACCCGGAGTTTTGTTGGATTCGTATTTTTTACAAGGAGTTTTAGTTGGGTTCGTATTTTTACCCGGAGTTTTAGTTGTGTTGGTAATTTTACCCGGAGTTTTAGTTGGGTTCATATTTTTTACCGGACTTTTTAGTTGGGTTCGTATTTTTTACCAGAAGTTTTAGTTGGGTTCGTATTTTTTACCCGGAGTTTTAGTTGGGTTCGTATTTTTACCCGGAGTTTTAGTTGGGTTCGTATTTTTACCCGGAGTTTTAGTTGGGTTCGTAATTTTATCCGGAGTTTTAGTTGGGTTCGTATTTTTTACCCGGACTTTTTAGTTGGGTTCGTAATTTTATCCGGAGTTTTAGTTGGGTTCGTATTTTTACCCGGAGTTTTAGTTGGGTTCGTATTTTTACCCGGAGTTTTAGTTGGGTTCGTAATTTTATCCGGAGTTTTAGTTGGGTTCGTATTTTTTACCCGGAGTTTTAGTTGGGTTCGTATTTTTACCCGGAGTTTTAGTTGGGTTCGTATTTTTACCCGGAGTTTTAGTTGGGTTCGTAATTTTATCCGGAGTTTTAGTTGGGTTCGTTTTTTTTTACCCGGAGTTTTAGTTGGGTTCGTATTTTTACCCGGAGTTTTAGTTGGGTTCGTATTTTTTTACCCGGAGTTTTAGTTGGGTTCGTATTTTTACCCGGAGTTTTAGTTGGGTTCGTATTTTTACCCGGAGTTTTAGTTGGGTTCGTAATTTTATCCGGAGTTTTAGTTGGGTTCGTATTTTTTACCCGGACTTTTTAGTTGGGTTCGTAATTTTATCCGGAGTTTTAGTTGGGTTCGTATTTTTACCCGGAGTTTTAGTTGGGTTCGTATTTTTACCCGGAGTTTTAGTTGGGTTCGTAATTTTATCCGGAGTTTTAGTTGGGTTCGTATTTTTACCAGGAGTTTTAGTTGGGTTCGTATTTTTACCCGGAGTTTTAGTTGGGTTCGTAATTTTATCCGGAGTTTTAGTTGGGTTCGTATTTTTTTACCAGGAGTTTTAGTTGGGTTCTAAATGTTACCCGGACTTTTTTGTTTGGTTCGTATTTTTTACCCGGCGTTTTAGTTGGGTTCGTAATTTTACCCGGACTTTTTAGTTGGGTTCGTAATTTTACCCGGAGTTTTAGTTGGGTTCGTAATTTTACCCGGAGTTTTAGTTGGGTTCGTAATTTTACCCGGAGTTTTAGTTGGGTTCGTAATTTTACCCGGGGTTTTAGCTGGGTTCGTAATTTTACCCGGACTTTTTAGTTGGGTTCGTATTTTTTACCCGGAGTTTTAGTTGGGTTCGTAATTTTACCCGGACTTTTTATTTGGGTTCGTAATTTTACCCGGACTTTTTAGTTGGGTTCGTAATTTTACCCGGAGTTTTACTTGGGTTCGTAATTTTACCCGGACTTTTTAGTTGGGTTCGTATTTTTTACCCGGACTTTTAGTTGGGTTCGTAATTTTACCCGGAGTTTTAGTTGGGTTCGTAATTTTACCCGGAGTTTTAGCTGGGTTCGTAATTTTAACCCGGACTTTTTAGTTGGGTTCGTATTTTTTACCCGGACTTTTAGTTGGGTTCGTAATTTTACCCGGAGTTTTAGTTGGGTTCGTAATTTTACCCGGAGTTTTAGTTGGGTTCGTAATTTTACCCGGAGTCTTGAGTTACCCGGACTTTTTAGTTGGGTTCGTATTTTTACCCGGACTTTTAGTTGGGTTCGTAATTTTACCCGGAGTTTTAGTTGGGTTCGTAATTTTACCCGGAGTTTTACTTGGGTTCGTAATTTTACCCGGAGTTTTACTTGGGTTCGTAATTTTACCCGGAGTTTTAGTTGGGTTCGTAATTTTACCCGGAGTTTTAGTTGGGTTCGTAATTTTACCCGGACTTTTTAGTTGGGTTCGTATTTTTTACCCGGACTTTTAGTTGGGTTCGTAATTTTACCCGGAGTTTTAGTTGGGTTCGTAATTTTACCCGGAGTTTTAGTTGAGTTAGTAATTTTACCCGGAGTTTTAGTTGGGTTCGTAATTTTACCCGGACTTTTTAGTTCGGTTCGTAATTTTACCCGGAGTCTTAAGTTAGGTTCGTATTTTTTATCCGGATTTTTTAGTTGGGTTCGTATTTTTTACCCGGAGTTTTAGTTGGGTTCGTAATTTTGCCCGGAGTTTTAGTTGGGTTCGCAATTTTACCCGGACTTTTTAGTTGGGTTCGTATTTTTTACCCGGACTTTTAGTTGGGTTCGTAATTTTACCCGGAGTTTTAGTTGGGTTCGTAATTTTACCCGGAGTTTTTAGTTGGGTTCGTAATTTTACCCGGACTTTTAGTTGGGTTCGTAATTTTACCCGGAGTTTTAGTTGGGTTCGTAATTTTACCCGGAGTTTTAGTTGCGTTCGTAATTTTACCCGGAGTTGTACTTGGGTTCGTAATTTTACAAGGAGTTTTACTTGGGTTCGTAATTTTACCCGGAGTTTTAGTTTGGTTCGTAATTTTACCCGGAGTTTTAGTTGGGTTCGTAATTTTACCCGGAATTTTTAGTTGGGTTCGTATTTTTTACCCGGACTTTTAGTTGGGTTCGTAATTTTACCCGGAGTTTTAGTTGGGTTCGTAATTTTACCCGGAGTTTCAGTTGAGTTCGTAATTTAACTCGGAGTTTTAGTTGGGTTCGTAATTTTACCCGGACTTTTTAGTTGGGTTCGTAATTTTACCCGGACTTTTTAGTTGGGTTCGTAATTTTACCCGGAGTCTTAAGTTAGGTTCGTATTTTTTATCTGGACTTTTTAGTTGGGTTCGTATTTTTTACCCGGAGTTTTAGTTGGGTTCGTAATTTTACCCGGAGTTTTAGTTGGGTTCGTAATTTTACCCGGACTTTTTAGTTGGGTTCGTATTTTTTACCCGGACTTTTAGTTGGGTTCGTAATTTCACCCGGAGTTTTAGTTGGGTTCGTATTTTTTACCCGGAGTTTTGTTGGGTTCGTATTTTTTACCAGAAGTTTTAGTTGGGTTCGTATTTTTTACCCGGAGTTTTAGTTGGGTTCGTATTTTTACCCGGAGTTTTAGTTGGGTTCGTATTTTTACCCGGAGTTTTAGTTGGGTTCGTAATTTTATCCGGAGTTTTAGTTGGGTTCGTATTTTTTACCCGGACTTTTTAGTTGGGTTCGTAATTTTATCCGGAGTTTTAGTTGGGTTCGTATTTTTACCCGGAGTTTTAGTTGGGTTCGTATTTTTACCCGGAGTTTTAGTTGGGTTCGTAATTTTATCCGGAGTTTTAGTTGGGTTCGTATTTTTTACCCGGAGTTTTAGTTGGGTTCGAATTTTTACCCGGAGTTTTAGTTGGGTTCGTATTTTTACCCGGAGTTTTAGTTGGGTTCGTAATTTTATCCGGAGTTTTAGTTGGGTTCGCTTTTTTTTACCCGGAGTTTTAGTTGGGTTCGTATTTTTACCCGGAGTTTTAGTTGGGTTCGTATTTTTTTACCCGGAGTTTTAGTTGGGTTCGTATTTTTACCCGGAGTTTTAGTTGGGTTCGTATTTTTACCCGGAGTTTTAGTTGGGTTCGTAATTTTATCCGGAGTTTTAGTTGGGTTCGTATTTTTTACCCGGACTTTTTAGTTGGGTTCGTAATTTTATCCGGAGTTTTAGCTGGGTTCGTATTTTTACCCGGAGTTTTAGTTGGGTTCGTATTTTTACCCGGAGTTTTAGTTGGGTTCGTAATTTTATCCGGAGTTTTAGTTGGGTTCGTATTTTTACCAGGAGTTTTAGTTGGGTTCGTATTTTTACCCGGAGTTTTAGTTGGGTTCGTAATTTTATCCGGAGTTTTAGTTGGGTTCGTATTTTTTTACCAGGAGTTTTAGTTGGGTTCTAAATGTTACCCGGACTTTTTTGTTTGGTTCGTATTTTTTACCCGGAGTTTTAGTTGGGTTCGTAATTTTACCCGGACTTTTTAGTTGGGTTCGTAATTTTACCCGGAGTTTTAGTTGGGTTCGTAATTTTACCCGGAGTTTTAGTTGGGTTCGTAATTTTACCCGGAGTTTTAGTTGGGTTCGTAATTTTACCCGGAGTTTTAGCTGGGTTCGTAATTTTACCCGGACTTTTTAGTTGGGTTCGTATTTTTTACCCGGACTTTTAGTTGGGTTCGTAATTTTACCCGGAGTTTTAGTTGGGTTCGTAATTTTACCCGGAGTTTTAGTTGAGTTCGTAATTTTACCCGGAGTTTTAGTTGGGTTCGTAATTTTACCCGGACTTTTTATTTGGGTTCGTAATTTTACCCGGACTTTTTAGTTGGGTTCGTAATTTTACCCGGAGTTTTACTTGGGTTCGTAATTTTACCCGGACTTTTTAGTTGGGTTCGTATTTTTTACCCGGACTTTTAGTTGGGTTCGTAATTTTACCCGGAGTTTTAGTTGGGTTCGTAATTTTACCCGGAGTTTTAGCTGGGTTCGTAATTTTACCCGGAGTTTTAGTTGGGTTCGAATTTTTTACCCGGAATTTTTAGTTGGGGTTAGTATTTTTACCCGGAGTTTTAGTTGGGTTCGTATTTTTACCCGGAGCTTTAGTTGGGTTCGTAATTTTACCCGGAGTTTTAGATGGGTTCGTATTTTTTACCCGGACATTTTAGTTGGGTTAGCATTTTTTACCCGGAGTTTTAGTTGGGTTCGTACTTTTTACCCGGAGTTTTAGTTGGGTTCGTATTTTTTACCCGGACTTTTTAGTTGGGTAAGTATTTTTACCCGGAGTTTTAGTTGGGTTCGTAATTTTACCCGGAGTTTTAGTTGGGTTCGTATCTTTTACCCGGACTATTTAGTTGGGTTAGTATTTTTTACCCGGAGTTTTAGTTGGGTTCGTATTTTTTACCCGGAGTTTTAGTTGGGTTCGCATTTTTTACCCGGAATTTTTAGTTGGGTTAGTATTTTTACCCGGAGTTTTAGTAGGGTTTGTAATTTTACCCGGAGTGTTAGTTGGGTTCGTAATTTTACCCGGAGTTTTAGTTGGGTTCGTATTTTTAACCCGGACTTTTTAGTTGGGTTAGTATTTTTACCCGGAGTTTTAGTTGGGTTCGTATTTTTACCCGGAGTTTTAGTTGGGTTCGTAATTTTATCCGGAGTTTTAGTTGGGTTCGTATTTTTTACCCGGACTTTTTAGTTGGGTTAGTATTTTTGCCCGGAGTTTTAGTTGGGTTCGTATTTTTTACCCGGAGTTTTAGTTGGGTTCGTAATTTTACCCGGAGTTTTAGTTGGGTTCGTAATTTTACCCGGAGTCTTAAGTTAGGTTCGTATTTTTTATCCGGACTTTTTAGTTGGGTTCGTATTTTTTACCCGGAGTTTTAGTTGGGTTCGTAATTTTACCCGGAGTTTTAGTTGGGTTCGTTTTTTTTACCCGGACTTTTTAGTTGGGTTAGTATTTTTACCCGGAGTTTTAGTTGGGTTAGTATTTTTACCCGGAGTTTTAGTTGGGTTCGTATTTTTACCCGGAGTTTTAGTTGGGTTCGTATTTTTACCCGGAGTTTTAGTTGGGTTCGTAATTTTAGCCGGAGTTTTAGTTGGGTTCGTATTTTTTACACGGACTTTTTAGTTGGGTTAGTATTTTTGCCCGGAGTTTTAGGTGGGTTCGTATTTTTTTACCCGGAGTTTTAGTTGGGTTCTAAATGTTACCCGGACTTTTTTGTTTGGTTCGTATTTTTTACACGGAGTTTTAGTTGGGTTCGTAATTTTACCTGGAGTTTTAAGTTAGGTTTGTATTTTTACCCGGACTTTTTAGTTGGGTTCGTATTTTTTTCCCGGAGTTTTATTTGGGTTCGTAATTTTACCCGGACTTTTTAGTTGGGTTCGTAATTTTACCCGGAGTTTTAGTTGGGTTCGTAATTTTACCCGGAGTTTTAGTTGGGTTCGTAATTTTACCCGGAGTTTTAGTTGGGTTCGTAATTTTACCCGGAGTTTTAGTTGGGTTCGTATTTTTAACCCGGACTTTTTAGTTGGGTTAGTATTTTTACCCGGAGTTTTAGTTGGGTTCGTATTTTTACCAGGAGTTTTAGTTGGGTTCGTAATTTTACCCGGAGTTTTAGTTGGGTTCGTATTTTTTACCCGGACTTTTTAGTTGGGTTAGAATTTTTTACCCGGAGTTTTAGTTGGGTTCGTATTCTTTACCCGCAGTTTTAGTTGGGTTCGTAATTTTACCCAGGAGTTTTAGTTGGGTTCGTAATTTTACCCGGAGTCTTAAGTTAGGTTCGTATTTTTTATCCGGACTTTTTAGTTGGGTTCGTATTTTTTACCCGGAGTTTTAGTTGGGTTCGTAATTTTACCCGGAGTTTTAGTTGGGTTCGTATTTTTTACCCGGACTTTTTAGTTGGGTTAGTATTTTTACCCGGAGTTTTAGTTGGGTTCGTATTTTTACCCGGAGTTTTAGTTGTGTTGGTAATTTTACCCGGAGTTTTAGTTGGGTTCGTAATTTCAGACGGAGTCTTAAGTTAGGTTCGTATTTTTTATCCGGACTTTTTAGTTGGCTTAGTATTTTTACCCGGAGTTTTAGTTGGGTTCGTATTTTTTCCCGGAGTTTTAGTAGGGTTTGTAATTTTACCCGGAGTGTTAGTTGGGTTCGTAATTTTACCCGGAGTTTTAGTTGGGTTCGTATTTTTAACCCGGACTTTTTAGTTGGGTTAGTATTTTTACCCGGAGTTTTAGTTGGGTTCGTATTTTTACCCGGAGTTTTAGTTGGGTTCGTAATTTTATCCGGAGTTTTAGTTGGGTTCGTATTTTTTACCCGGACTTTTTAGTTGGGTTAGTATTTTTGCCCGGAGTTTTAGTTGGGTTCGTATTTTTTACCCGGAGTTTTAGTTGGGTTCGTAATTTTACCCGGAGTTTTAGTTGGGTTCGTAATTTTACCCGGAGTCTTAAGTTAGGTTCGTATTTTTTATCCGGACTTTTTAGTTGGGTTCGTATTTTTTACCCGGAGTTTTAGTTGGGTTCGTAATTTTACCCGGAGTTTTAGTTGGGTTCGTATTTTTTACCCGGACTTTTTAGTTGGGTTAGTATTTTTACCCGGAGTTTTAGTTGGGTTAGTATTTTTACCCGGAGTTTTAGTTGGGTTCGTATTTTTACCCGGAGTTTTAGTTGGATTCGTATTTTTACCCGGAGTTTTAGTTGGGTTCGTAATTTTACCCGGAGTTTTAGTTGGGTTCGTAATTTTACCCGGACTTTTTAGTTGGGTTCTTATTTTTTACCCGGACTTTTAGTTGGGTTCGTAATTTTACCCGGAGTTTTAGTTGGGTTCGTAATTTTACCCGGAGTTTTAGTTGAGGTGGTAATTTTACCCGGAGTTTTAGTTGGGTTCGTAATTTTACCCGGACTTTTTAGTTGGGTTCGTATTTTTTACCCGGACTTTTAGTTGGGTTCGTAATTTTATCCGGAGTTTTAGTTGGGTTCGTATTTTTTACAAGGAGTTTTAGTTGGGTTCGTATTTTTACCCGGAGTTTTAGTTGGGTTCATATTTTTTACCGGACTTTCTAGTTGGGTTCTTATTTTTTACCCGAAGTTTTAGTTGGGTTCGTATTTTTTACCCGGAGTTTTAGTTGGGTTCGTATTTTTTACCCGGACTTTTTAGTTGGGTAAGTATTTTTACCCGGAGTTTTAGTTGGGTTCGTAATTTTACCCGGAGTTTTAGTTGGGTTCGTATCTTTTACCGGGACTATTTAGTTGGGTTAGTATTTTTTACCCGGAGTTTTAGTTGGGTTCGTATTTTTTACCCGGAGTTTTAGTTGGGTTCGCATTTTTTACCCGGAATTTTTAGTTGGGTTAGTATTTTTACCCGGAGTTTTAGTAGGGTTTGTAATTTTACCCGGAGTGTTAGTTGGGTTCGTAATTTTACCCGGAGTTTTAGTTGGGTTCGTATTTTTAACCCGGACTTTTTAGTTGGGTTAGTATTTTTACCCGGAGTTTTAGTTGGGTTCGTATTTTTACCCGGAGTTTTAGTTGGGTTCGTAATTTTATCCGGAGTTTTAGTTGGGTTCGTATTTTTTACCCGGACTTTTTAGTTGGGTTAGTATTTTTGCCCGGAGTTTTAGTTGGGTTCGTATTTTTTACCCGGAGTTTTAGTTGGGTTCGTAATTTTACCCGGAGTTTTAGTTGGGTTCGTAATTTTACCCGGAGTCTTAAGTTAGGTTCGTATTTTTTATCCGGACTTTTTAGTTGGGTTCGTATTTTTTACCCGGAGTTTTAGTTGGGTTCGTAATTTTACCCGGAGTTTTAGTTGGGTTCGTATTTTTTACCCGGACTTTTTAGTTGGGTTAGTATTTTTACCCGGAGTTTTAGTTGGGTTAGTATTTTTACCCGGAGTTTTAGTTGGGTTCGTATTTTTACCCGGAGTTTTAGTTGGATTCGTATTTTTACCCGGAGTTTTAGTTGGGTTCGTAATTTTACCCGGAGTTTTAGTTGGGTTCGTAATTTTACCCGGACTTTTTAGTTGGGTTCTTATTTTTTACCCGGACTTTTAGTTGGGTTCGTAATTTTACCCGGAGTTTTAGTTGGGTTCGTAATTTTACCCGGAGTTTTAGTTGAGGTGGTAATTTTACCCGGAGTTTTAGTTGGGTTCGTAATTTTACCCGGACTTTTTAGTTGGGTTCGTATTTTTTACCCGGACTTTTAGTTGGGTTCGTAATTTTATCCGGAGTTTTAGTTGGGTTCGTATTTTTTACAAGGAGTTTTAGTTGGGTTCGTATTTTTACCCGGAGTTTTAGTTGGGTTCATATTTTTTACCGGACTTTCTAGTTGGGTTCTTATTTTTTACCCGAAGTTTTAGTTGGGTTCGTATTTTTTACCCGGAGTTTTAGTTGGGTTCGTATTTTTTACCCGGACTTTTTAGTTGGGTAAGTATTTTTACCCGGAGTTTTAGTTGGGTTCGTAATTTTACCCGGAGTTTTAGTTGGGTTCGTATCTTTTACCGGGACTATTTAGTTGGGTTAGTATTTTTTACCCGGAGTTTTAGTTGGGTTCGTATTTTTTACCCGGAGTTTTAGTTGGGTTCGCATTTTTTACCCGGAATTTTTAGTTGGGTTAGTATTTTTACCCGGAGTTTTAGTAGGGTTTGTAATTTTACCCGGAGTGTTAGTTGGGTTCGTAATTTTACCCGGAGTTTTAGTTGGGTTCGTATTTTTAACCCGGACTTTTTAGTTGGGTTAATATTTTTACCCGGAGTTTTAGTTGGGTTCGTATTTTTACCCGGAGTTTTAGTTGGGTTCGTAATTTTATCCGGAGTTTTAGTTGGGTTCGTATTTTTTACCCGGACTTTTTAGTTGGGTTAGTATTTTTGCCCGGAGTTTTAGTTGGGTTCGTATTTTTTACCCGGAGTTTTAGTTGGGTTCGTAATTTTACCCGGAGTTTTAGTTGGGTTCGTAATTTTACCCGGAGTCTTAAGTTAGGTTCGTATTTTTTATCCGGACTTTTTAGTTGGGTTCGTATTTTTTACCCGGAGTTTTAGTTGGGTTCGTAATTTTACCCGGAGTTTTAGTTGGGTTCGTTTTTTTTACCCGGACTTTTTAGTTGGGTTAGTATTTTTACCCGGAGTTTTAGTTGGGTTAGTATTTTTACCCGGAGTTTTAGTTGGGTTCGTATTTTTACCCGGAGTTTTAGTTGGGTTCGTATTTTTACCCGGAGTTTTAGTTGGGTTCGTAATTTTAGCCGGAGTTTTAGTTGGGTTCGTATTTTTTACACGGACTTTTTAGTTGGGTTAGTATTTTTGCCCGGAGTTTTAGGTGGGTTCGTATTTTTTTACCCGGAGTTTTAGTTGGGTTCTAAATGTTACCCGGACTTTTTTGTTTGGTTCGTATTTTTTACACGGAGTTTTAGTTGGGTTCGTAATTTTACCTGGAGTTTTAAGTTAGGTTTGTATTTTTACCCGGACTTTTTAGTTGGGTTCGTATTTTTTTCCCGGAGTTTTATTTGGGTTCGTAATTTTACCCGGACTTCTTAGTTGGGTTCGTAATTTTACCCGGAGTTTTAGTTGGGTTCGTAATTTTACCCGGAGTTTTAGTTGGGTTCGTAATTTTACCCGGAGTTTTAGTTGGGTTCGTAATTTTACCCGGAGTTTTAGTTGGGTTCGTATTTTTAACCCGGACTTTTTAGTTGGGTTAGTATTTTTACCCGGAGTTTTAGTTGGGTTCGTATTTTTACCAGGAGTTTTAGTTGGGTTCGTAATTTTACCCGGAGTTTTAGTTGGGTTCGTATTTTTTACCCGGACTTTTTAGTTGGGTTAGAATTTTTTACCCGGAGTTTTAGTTGGGTTCGTATTCTTTACCCGCAGTTTTAGTTGGGTTCGTAATTTTACCCAGGAGTTTTAGTTGGGTTCGTAATTTTACCCGGAGTCTTAAGTTAGGTTCGTATTTTTTATCCGGACTTTTTAGTTGGGTTCGTATTTTTTACCCGGAGTTTTAGTTGGGTTCGTAATTTTACCCGGAGTTTTAGTTGGGTTCGTATTTTTTACCCGGACTTTTAGTTGGGTTAGTATTTTTACCCGGAGTTTTAGTTGGGTTAGTATTTTTACCCGGAGTTTTAGTTGGGTTCGTATTTTTACCCGGAGTTTTAGTTGGATTCGTATTTTTACCCGGAGTTTTAGTTGGGTTCGTAATTTTACCCGGAGTTTTAGTTGGGTTCGTAATTTTACCCGGACTTTTTAGTTGGGTTCTTATTTTTACCCGGACTTTTAGTTGGGTTCGTAATTTTACCCGGAGTTTTAGTTGGGTTCGTAATTTTACCCGGAGTTTTAGTTGAGGTGGTAATTTTACCCGGAGTTTTAGTTGGGTTCGTAATTTTACCCTGACTTTTTAGGTGGGTTCGTATTTTTTACCCGGACTTTTAGTTGGGTTCGTAATTTTATCCGGAGTTTTAGTTGGGTTCGTATTTTTTACAAGGAGTTTTAGTTGGGTTCGTATTTTTACCCGGAGTTTTAGTTGGGTTCATATTTTTTACCGGACTTTCTAGTTGGGTTCTTATTTTTTACCCGAAGTTTTAGTTGGGTTCGTATTTTTTACCCGGAGTTTTAGTTGGGTTCGTATTTTTTACCCGGACTTTTTAGTTGGGTAAGTATTTTTACCCGGAGTTTTAGTTGGGTTCGTAATTTTACCCGGAGTTTTAGTTGGGTTCGTATCTTTTACCGGGACTATTTAGTTGGGTTAGTATTTTTTACCCGGAGTTTTAGTTGGGTTCGTATTTTTTACCCGGAGTTTTAGTTGGGTTCGCATTTTTTACCCGGAATTTTTAGTTGGGTTAGTATTTTTACCCGGAGTTTTAGTAGGGTTTGTAATTTTACCCGGAGTGTTAGTTGGGTTCGTAATTTTACCCGGAGTTTTAGTTGGGTTCGTATTTTTAACCCGGACTTTTTAGTTGGGTTAGTATTTTTACCCGGAGTTTTAGTTGGGTTCGTATTTTTACCCGGAGTTTTAGTTGGGTTCGTAATTTTATCCGGAGTTTTAGTTGGGTTCGTATTTTTTACCCGGACTTTTTAGTTGGGTTAGTATTTTTGCCCGGAGTTTTAGTTGGGTTCGTATTTTTTACCCGGAGTTTTAGTTGGGTTCGTAATTTTACCCGGAGTTTTAGTTGGGTTCGTAATTTTACCCGGAGTCTTAAGTTAGGTTCGTATTTTTTATCCGGACTTTTTAGTTGGGTTCGTATTTTTTACCCGGAGATTTAGTTGGGTTCGTAATTTTACCCGGAGTTTTAGTTGGGTTCGTATTTTTTACCCGGACTTTTTAGTTGGGTTAGTATTTTTACCCGGAGTTTTAGTTGGGTTAGTATTTTTACCCGGAGTTTTAGTTGGGTTCGTATTTTTACCCGGAGTTTTAGTTGGATTCGTATTTTTACCCGGAGTTTTAGTTGGGTTCGTAATTTTACCCGGAGTTTTAGTTGGGTTCGTAATTTTACCCGGACTTTTTAGTTGGGTTCTTATTTTTTACCCGGACTTTTAGTTGGGTTCGTAATTTTACCCGGAGTTTTAGTTGGGTTCGTAATTTTACCCGGAGTTTTAGTTGAGGTGGTAATTTTACCCGGAGTTTTAGTTGGGTTCGTAATTTTACCCGGACTTTTTAGTTGGGTTCGTATTTTTTACCCGGACTTTTAGTTGGGTTCGTAATTTTATCCGGAGTTTTAGTTGGGTTCGTATTTTTTACAAGGAGTTTTAGTTGGGTTCGTATTTTTACCCGGAGTTTTAGTTGGGTTCATATTTTTTACCGGACTTTCTAGTTGGGTTCTTATTTTTTACCCGAAGTTTTAGTTGGGTTCGTATTTTTTACCCGGAGTTTTAGTTGGGTTCGTATTTTTTACCCGGACTTTTTAGTTGGGTAAGTATTTTTACCCGGAGTTTTAGTTGGGTTCGTAATTTTACCCGGAGTTTTAGTTGGGT
>CAXIES010000489.1:0-15000 GCA_964023965.1 Melinopterus prodromus
AGTTGGGTTAGTATTTTTGCTCGGAGTTTTAGTTGGGTTCGTATTTTTTTACCCGGAGTTTTAGTTGGGTTCTAAATGTTGCCCGGACTTTTTTGTTTGGTTCGTATTTTTTACCCGGAGTTTTAGTTGGGTTCGTAATTTTACCCGGACTTTTTAGTTGGGTTCGTAATTTTACCCGGAGTTTTAGTTGGGTTCGTAATTTTACCCGGACTTTTAGTTGGGTTGGGTTGGGTTACCCGGACTTTTTATTTGGGTTCGTAATTTTACCCGGACTTTTTAGTTGGGTTCGTAATTTTACCCGGAGTTTTAGTTGGGTTCGTAATTTTACCCGGAGTTTTACTTGGGTTCGTAATTTTACCCGGACTTTTTAGTTGGGTTCGTATTTTTTACCCGGACTTTTAGTTGGGTTCGTAATTTTACCCGGAGATTTAGTTGGGTTCGTAATTTTACCCGGAGTTTTAGTTGGGTTCGTAATTTTACCCGGAGTTTTAGTTGGGATCGTATTTTTGACCCGGAGTTTTAGTTGGGTTCGTAATTTTACCCGGAGTTTTAGTTGGGTTCGTAATTTTTACCCGGAGTTTTAGTTGGGTTCGTAATTTTACCCGGAGTTTTAGTTGGGTTCGTATTTTTTACCCGGACTTTTTAGTTGGGTTAGTATTTTTACCCGGAGTTTTAGTTGGGTTCGTATTTTTACCCGGAGTTTTAGTTGGGTTCGTATTTTTACCCGGAGTTTTAGTTGGGTTCGTAATTTTAGCCGGAGTTTTAGTTGGGTTCGTATTTTTTACCCGGACTTTTTAGTTGGGTTAGTATTTTTGCCCGGAGTTTTAGTTGGGTTCGTATTTTTTTACCCGGAGTTTTAGTTGGGTTCTAAATGTTACCCGGACTTTTTTGTTTGGTTCGTATTTTTTACCCGGAGTTTTAGTTGGGTTCGTAATTTTACCTGGAGTTTTAAGTTAGGTTCGTATTTTTACCCGGACTTTTTAGTTGGGTTCGTATTTTTTACCCGGAGTTTTATTTGGGTTTGTAATTTTACCCGGACTTTTTAGTTGGGTTCGTAATTTTACCCGGAGTTTTAGTTGGGTTCGTAATTTTACCCGGAGTTTTAGTTGGGTTCGTAATTTTACCCGGAGTTTTAGTTGGGTTCGTAATTTTACCTGGAGTTTTAGTTGGGTTCGTAATTTTACCCGGAGTCTTGAGTTACCCGGACTTTTTAGTTGGGTTCGTATTTTTACCCGGACTTTTAGTTGGGTTCGTAATTTTACCCGGAGTTTTAGTTGGGTTCGTAATTTTACCCGGAGTTTTAGTTGGGTTCGTAATTTTACCCGGAGTTTTACTTGGGTTCGTAATTTTACCCGGAGTTTTACTTCGGTTCGTAATTTTACCCGGAGTTTTAGTTGGGTTCGTAATTTTACCCGGAGTTTTAGTTGGGTTCGTAATTTTACCCGGACTTTTTAGTTGGGTTCGTATTTTTTACCCGGACTTTTAGTTGGGTTCGTAATTTTACCCGGAGTTTTAGTTGGGTTCGTAATTTTACCCGGAGTTTTAGTTGAGTTAGTAATTTTACCCGGAGTTTTAGTTGGGTTCGTAATTTTACCCGGACTTTTTAGTTGGGTTCGTAATTTTACCCGGAGTCTTAAGTTAGGTTCGTATTTTTTATCCGGACTTTTTAGTTGGGTTCGTATTTTTTACCCGGAGTTTTAGTTGGGTTCGTAATTTTACCCGGAGTTTTAGTTGGGTTCGCAATTTTACCCGGACTTTTTAGTTGGGTTCGTATTTTTTACCCGGACTTTTAGTTGGGTTCGTAATTTTACCCGGAGTTTTAGTTGGGTTCGTAATTTTACCCGGAGTTTTAGTTGGGTTCGTAATTTTACCCGGACTTTTTAGTTGGGTTCGTAATTTTACCCGGACTTTTTAGTTGGGTTCGTAATTTTACCCGTACTTTTAGTTGGGTTCGTAATTTTACTCGGAGTTTTAGTTGCGTTCGTAATTTTACCCGGAGTTGTACTTGGGTTCGTAATTTTACCCGGAGTTTTACTTGGGTTCGTAATTTTGCCCGGAGTTTTAGTTGGGTTCGTAATTTTACCCGGAGTTTTAGTTGGGTTCGTAATTTTACCCGGACTTTTTAGTTGGGTTCGTATTTTTTACCCGGACTTTTAGTTGGATTCGTAATTTTACCCGGAGTTTTAGTTGGGTTCGTAATTTTACCCGGAGTTTTAGTTGAGTTCGTAATTTTACCCGGAGTTTTAGTTGGGTTCGTAATTTTACCCGGACTTTTTAGTTGGGTTCGTAATTTTACCCGGACTTTTTAGTTGGGTTCGTAATTTTACCCGGAGTCTTAAGTTAGGTTCGTATTTTTTATCCGGACTTTTTAGTTGGGTTCGTATTTTTTATCCGGAGTTTTAGTTGGGTTCGTAATTTTACCCGGAGTTTTACTAGGGTTCGTAATTTTACCCGGAGTTTTACTTGGGTTCGTAATTTTACCCGGAGTTTTAGTTGGGTTCGTAATTTTACCCGGAGTTTTAGTTGGGTTCGTAATTTTACCCGGACTTTTTAGTTGGGTCCGTATTTTTTACCCGGACTTTTAGTTGGATTCGTAATTTTACCCGGAGTTTTAGTTGGGTTCGTAATTTTACCCGGAGTTTTAGTTGAGTTAGTAATTTTACCCGGAGTTTTAGTTGGGTTCGTAATTTTACCCGGACTTTTTAGTTGGGTTCGTAATTTTACCCGGAGTCTTAAGTTAGGTTCGTATTTTTTATCCGGACTTTTTAGTTGGGTTCGTATTTTTTACCCGGAGTTTTAGTTGGGTTCGTAATTTTACCCGGAGTTTTAGTTGGGTTCGCAATTTTACCCGGACTTTTTAGTTGGGTTCGTATTTTTTACCCGGACTTTTAGTTGGGTTCGTAATTTTACCCGGAGTTTTAGTTGGGTTCGTAATTTTACCAAGAGTTTTAGTTGGGTTCGTAATTTTACCCGGACTTTTTAGTTGGGTTCGTAATTTTACCCGGACTTTTTAGTTGGGTTCGTAATTTTACCCGGACTTTTAGTTGGGTTCGTAATTTTACCCGGAGTTTTAGTTGGGTTCGTAATTTTACCCGGAGTTTTAGTTGCGTTCGTAATTTTACCCGGAGTTGTACTTGGGTTCGTAATTTTAACCGGAGTTTTACTTGGGTTCGTAATTTTACCCGGAGTTTTAGTTGGGTTCGTAATTTTACCCGGAGTTTTAGTTGGGTTCGTAATTTTACCCGGACTTTTTAGTTGGGTTCGTATTTTTTACCCGGACTTTTAGTTGGGTTCGTAATTTTACCCGGAGTTTTAGTTGGGTTCGTAATTTTACCCGGAGTTTTAGTTGAGTTCGTAATTTTACCCGGAGTTTTAGTTGGGTTCGTAATTTTACCCGGACTTTTTAGTTGGGTTCGTAATTTTACCCGGAGTTTTTAGTTGGGTTCGTAATTTTACCCGGAGTCTTAAGTTAGGTTCGTATTTTTTATCCGGACTTTTTAGTTGGGTTCGTATTTTTTACCCGGAGTTTTAGTTGGGTTCGTAATTTTACCCGGAGTTTTAGTTGGGTTCGTAATTTTACCCGGACTTTTTAGTTGGGTTCGTATTTTTTACCCGGACTTTTAGTTGGGTTCGTAATTTTACCCGGAGTTTTAGTTGGGTTCGTATTTTTTACCCGGAGTTTTAGTTGGATTCGTATTTTTTACAAGGAGTTTTAATTGGGTTCGTATTTTTACCCGGAGTTTTAGTTGTGTTGGTAATTTTACCCGGAGTTTTAGTTGGGTTCATATTTTTTACCGGACTTTTAGTTGGGTTCGTATTTTTTACCAGATGTTTTAGTTGGGTTCGTATTTTTTACCCGGAGTTTTAGTTGGGTTCGTATTTTTACCCGGAGTTTTAGGTGGGTTCGTATTTTTACCCGGAGTTTTAGTTGGGTTCGTAATTTTATCCGGAGTTTTAGTTGGGTTCGTATTTTTTACCCGGACTTTTTAGTTGGGTTAGTATTTTTGCCCGGAGTTTTAGTTGGGTTCGTATTTTTTTACCCGGAGTTTTAGTTGGGTTCTAAATGTTACCCGGACTTTTTTGTTTGGTTCGTATTTTTTACCCGGAGTTTTAGTTGGGTTCGTAATTTTACCCGGACTTTTTAGTTGGGTTCGTAATTTTACCCGGAGTTTTAGTTGCGTTCGTAATTTTACCCGGAGTTTTAGTTGGGTTCGTAATTTTACCCAGAGTTTTAGTTGGGTTCGTAATTTTACCCGGAGTTTTAGTTGGGTTCGTAATTTTACCCGGACTTTTTAGTTGGGTTCGTATTTTTTACCCGGACTTTTAGTTGGGTTCGTAATTTTACCCGGAGTTTTAGTTGGGTTCGTAATTTTACCCGGAGTTTCAGTTGAGTTCGTAATTTTACCCGGAGTTTTAGTTGGGTTCGTAATTTTACCCGGACTTTTTATTTGGGTTCGTAATTTTACCCGGACTTTTTAGTTGGGTTCGTAATTTTACCCGGAGTTTTAGTTGGGTTCGTAATTTTACCCGGAGTTTTACTTGGGTTCGTAATTTTACCCGGACTTTTTAGTTGGGTTCGTATTTTTTACCCGGACTTTTCCTTGGGTTCGTAATTTTACCCGGAGTTTTAGTTGGGCTCGTAATTTCACCCGGAGTCTTAAGTTAGGTTCGTATTTTTTATCCGGACTTTTTAGTTGGCTTAGTATTTTTACCCGGAGTTTTAGTTGGGTTCGTATTTTTACCCGGAGTTTTAGTTGTCTTGGTAATTTTACCCGGAGTTTTAGTTGGGTACGTATTTTTTACCCGGACTTTTTAGTTGGGTTAGTATTTTTACCCGGAGTTTTGGTTGGGTTCGTATTTTTACCCGGAATTTTAGTTGGGTTCGTATTTTGTACCCGGACTTTTTAGTTGGGTTAGTATTTTTACCCGGAGTTTTAGTTGGGTTCGTATTTTTACCCGGAGTTTTAGTTGGGTTCGTAATTTTACCCGGAGTTTTAGTTGGGTTCGTATCTTTTACCCGGACTATTTAGTTGGGTTAGAATTCTTTACCCGGAGTTTTAGTTGGGTTCGTAATTTTACCCGGACTTTTTAGTTGGGTTCGTAATTTTACCCGGACTTTTTAGTTGGGTTCGTAATTTTACCCGGACTTTTAGTTGGGTTCGTAATTTTACCCGGAGTTTTAGTTGGGTTCGTAATTTTACTCGGAGTTTTAGTTGCGTTCGTAATTTTACCCGGAGTTGTACTTGGGTTCGTAATTTTACCCGGAGTTTTACTTGGGTTCGTAATTTTGCCCGGAGTTTTAGTTGGGTTCGTAATTTTACCCGGAGTTTTAGTTGGGTTCGTAATTTTACCCGGACTTTTTAGTTGGGTTCATATTTTTTACCCGGACTTTTAGTTGGGTTCGTAATTTTACCCGGAGTTTTAGTTGGGTTCGTAATTTTACCCGGAGTTTTAGTTGAGTTCGTAATTTTACCCGGAGTTTTAGTTGGGTTCGTAATTTTACCCGGACTTTTTAGTTGGGTTCGTAATTTTACCCGGACTTTTTAGTTGGGTTCGTAATTTTACCCGGAGTCTTAAGTTAGGTTCGTATTTTTTATCCGGACTTTTTAGTTGGGTTCGTATTTTGTATCCGGAGTTTTAGTTGGGTTCGTAATTTTACCCGGAGTTTTACTAGGGTTCGTAATTTTACCCGGAGTTTTACTTGGGTTCGTAATTTTACCCGGAGTTTTAGTTGGGTTCGTAATTTTACCCGGAGTTTTAGTTGGGTTCGTAATTTTACCCGGACTTTTTAGTTGGGTCCGTATTTTTTACCCGGACTTTTAGTTGGGTTCGTAATTTTACCCGGAGTTTTAGTTGGGTTCGTAATTTTACCCGGAGTTTTAGTTGAGTTAGTAATTTTACCCGGAGTTTTAGTTGGGTTCGTAATTTTACCCGGACTTTTTAGTTGGGTTCGTAATTTTACCCGGAGTCTTAAGTTAGGTTCGTATTTTTTATCCGGACTTTTTAGTTGGGTTCGTATTTTTTACCCGGAGTTTTAGTTGGGTTCGTAATTTTACCCGGAGTTTTAGTTGGGTTCGCAATTTTACCCGGACTTTTTAGTTGGGTTCGTATTTTTTACCCGGACTTTTAGTTGGGTTCGTAATTTTACCCGGAGTTTTAGTTGCGTTCGTAATTTTACCAAGAGTTTTAGTTGGGTTCGTAATTTTACCCGGACTTTTTAGTTGGGTTCGTAATTTTACCCGGACTTTTTAGTTGGGTTCGTAATTTTACCCGGACTTTTAGTTGGGTTCGTAATTTTACCCGGAGTTTTAGTTGGGTTTGTAATTTTACCCGGAGTTTTAGTTGCGTTCGTAATTTTACCCGGAGTTGTACTTGGGTTCGTAATTTTACCCGGAGTTTTACTTGGGTTCGTAATTTTACCCGGAGTTTTAGTTGGGTTCGTAATTTTACCCGGAGTTTTAGTTGGGTTCGTAATTTTACCCGGACTTTTTAGTTGGGTTCGTATTTTTTACCCGGACTTTTAGTTGGGTTCGTAATTTTACCCGGAGTTTTAGTTGGGTTCGTAATTTTACCCGGAGTTTTAGTTGAGTTCGTAATTTTACCCGGAGTTTTAGTTGGGTTCGTAATTTTACCCGGACTTTTTAGTTGGGTTCGTAATTTTACCCAGAGTTTTTAGTTGGGTTCGTAATTTTACCCGGAGTCTTAAGTTAGGTTCGTATTTTTTATCCGGACTTTTTAGTTGGGTTCGTATTTTTTACCCGGAGTTTTAGTTGGGTACGTAATTTTACCCGGAGTTTTAGTTGGGTTCGTAATTTTACCCGGACTTTTTAGTTGGGTTCGTATTTTTTACCCGGACTTTTAGTTGGGTTCGTAATTTTACCCGGAGTTTTAGTTGGGTTCGTATTTTTTACCCGGAGTTTTAGTTGGATTCGTATTTTTTACAAGGAGTTTTAATTGGGTTCGTATTTTTACCCGGAGTTTTAGTTGTGTTGGTAATTTTACCCGGAGTTTTAGTTGGGTTCATATTTTTTACCGGACTTTTAGTTGGGTTCGTATTTTTTACCCGATGTTTTAGTTGGGTTCGTATTTTTTACCCGGAGTTTTAGTTGGGTTCGTATTTTTACCCGGAGTTTTAGTTGGGTTCGTATTTTTACCCGGAGTTTTAGTTGGGTTCGTAATTTTATCCGGAGTTTTAGTTGGGTTCGTATTTTTTACCCGGACTTTTTAGTTGGGTTAGTATTTTTGCCCGGAGTTTTAGTTGGGTTCGTATTTTTTTACCCGGAGTTTTAGTTGGGTTCTAAATGTTACCCGGACTTTTTTGTTTGGTTCGTATTTTTTACCCGGAGTTTTAGTTGGGTTCGTAATTTTACCCGGACTTTTTAGTTGGGTTCGTAATTTTACCCGGAGTTTTAGTTGGGTTCGTAATTTTACCCGGACTTTTTAGTTGGGTTCGTATTTTTTACCCGGACTTTTAGTTGGGTTTGTAATTTTACCCGGAGTTTTAGTTGGGTTCGTAATTTTACCCGGAGTTTTAGTTGAGTTCGTAATTTTACCCGGAGTTTTAGTTGGGTTCGTAATTTTACCCGGACTTTTTAGTTGGGTTCGTAATTTTACCCGGACTTTTTAGTTGGGTTCGTAATTTTACCCGGAGTCTTAAGTTAGGTTCGTATTTTTTATCCGGACTTTTTAGTTGGGTTCGTATTTTGTATCCGGAGTTTTAGTTGGGTTCGTAATTTTACCCGGAGTTTTACTAGGGTTCGTAATTTTACCCGGAGTTTTACTTGGGTTCGTAATTTTACCCGGAGTTTTAGTTGGGTTCGTAATTTTACCCGGAGTTTTAGTTGGGTTCGTAATTTTACCCGGACTTTTTAGTTGGGTCCGTATTTTTTACCCGGACTTTTAGTTGGGTTCGTAATTTTACCCGGAGTTTTAGTTGGGTTCGTAATTTTACCCGGAGTTTTAGTTGAGTTAGTAATTTTACCCGGAGTTTTAGTTGGGTTCGTAATTTTACCCGGACTTTTTAGTTGGGTTCGTAATTTTACCCGGAGTCTTAAGTTAGGTTCGTATTTTTTATCCGGACTTTTTAGTTGGGTTCGTATTTTTTACCCGGAGTTTTAGTTGGGTTCGTAATTTTACCCGGAGTTTTAGTTGGGTTCGCAATTTTACCCGGACTTTTTAGTTGGGTTCGTATTTTTTACCCGGACTTTTAGTTGGGTTCGTAATTTTACCCGGAGTTTTAGTTGCGTTCGTAATTTTACCAAGAGTTTTAGTTGGGTTCGTAATTTTACCCGGACTTTTTAGTTGGGTTCGTAATTTTACCCGGACTTTTTAGTTGGGTTCGTAATTTTACCCGGACTTTTAGTTGGGTTCGTAATTTTACCCGGAGTTTTAGTTGGGTTTGTAATTTTACCCGGAGTTTTAGTTGCGTTCGTAATTTTACCCGGAGTTGTACTTGGGTTCGTAATTTTACCCGGAGTTTTACTTGGGTTCGTAATTTTACCCGGAGTTTTAGTTGGGTTCGTAATTTTACCCGGAGTTTTAGTTGGGTTCGTAATTTTACCCGGACTTTTTAGTTGGGTTCGTATTTTTTACCCGGACTTTTAGTTGGGTTCGTAATTTTACCCGGAGTTTTAGTTGGGTTCGTAATTTTACCCGGAGTTTTAGTTGAGTTCGTAATTTTACCCGGAGTTTTAGTTGGGTTCGTAATTTTACCCGGACTTTTAGTTGGGTTCGTAATTTTACCCGGAGTTTTAGTTGGGTTCGTAATTTTACCCGGAGTTTTAGTTGAGTTCGTAATTTTACCCGGAGTTTTAGTTGGGTTCGTAATTTTACCCGGACTTTTTAGTTGGGTTCGTAATTTTACCCAGAGTTTTTAGTTGGGTTCGTAATTTTACCCGGAGTCTTAAGTTAGGTTCGTATTTTTTATCCGGACTTTTTAGTTGGGTTCGTATTTTTTACCCGGAGTTTTAGTTGGGTACGTAATTTTACCCGGAGTTTTAGTTGGGTTCGTAATTTTACCCGGAATTTTTAGTTGGGTTCGTATTTTTTACCCGGACTTTTAGTTGGGTTCGTAATTTTACCCGGAGTTTTAGTTGGGTTCGTATTTTTTACCCGGAGTTTTAGTTGGATTCGTATTTTTTACAAGGAGTTTTAATTGGGTTCGTATTTTTACCCGGAGTTTTAGTTGTGTTGGTAATTTTACCCGGAGTTTTAGTTGGGTTCATATTTTTTACCGGACTTTTAGTTGGGTTCGTATTTTTTACCCGATGTTTTAGTTGGGTTCGTATTTTTTACCCGGAGTTTTAGTTGGGTTCGTATTTTTACCCGGAGTTTTAGTTGGGTTCGTATTTTTACCCGGAGTTTTAGTTGGGTTCGTAATTTTATCCGGAGTTTTAGTTGGGTTCGTATTTTTTACCCGGACTTTTTAGTTGGGTTAGTATTTTTGCCCGGAGTTTTAGTTGGGTTCGTATTTTTTTACCCGGAGTTTTAGTTGGGTTCTAAATGTTACCCGGACTTTTTTGTTTGGTTCGTATTTTTTACCCGGAGTTTTAGTTGGGTTCGTAATTTTACCCGGACTTTTTAGTTGGGTTCGTAATTTTACCCGGAGTTTTAGTTGGGTTCGTAATTTTACCCGGACTTTTTAGTTGGGTTCGTATTTTTTACCCGGACTTTTAGTTGGGTTTGTAATTTTACCCGGAGTTTTAGTTGGGTTCGTAATTTTACCCGGAGTTTTAGTTGAGTTCGTAATTTTACCCGGAGTTTTAGTTGGGTTCGTAATTTTACCCGGACTTTTTAGTTGGGTTCGTAATTTTACCCGGACTTTTTAGTTGGGTTCGTAATTTTACCCGGAGTCTTAAGTTAGGTTCGTATTTTTTATCCGGACTTTTTAGTTGGGTTCGTATTTTGTATCCGGAGTTTTAGTTGGGTTCGTAATTTTACCCGGAGTTTTACTAGGGTTCGTAATTTTACCCGGAGTTTTACTTGGGTTCGTAATTTTACCCGGAGTTTTAGTTGGGTTCGTAATTTTACCCGGAGTTTTAGTTGGGTTCGTAATTTTACCCGGACTTTTTAGTTGGGTCCGTATTTTTTACCCGGACTTTTAGTTGGGTTCGTAATTTTACCCGGAGTTTTAGTTGGGTTCGTAATTTTACCCGGAGTTTTAGTTGAGTTAGTAATTTTACCCGGAGTTTTAGTTGGGTTCGTAATTTTACCCGGACTTTTTAGTTGGGTTCGTAATTTTACCCGGAGTCTTAAGTTAGGTTCGTATTTTTTATCCGGACTTTTTAGTTGGGTTCGTATTTTTTACCCGGAGTTTTAGTTGGGTTCGTAATTTTACCCGGAGTTTTAGTTGGGTTCGCAATTTTACCCGGACTTTTTAGTTGGGTTCGTATTTTTTACCCGGACTTTTAGTTGGGTTCGTAATTTTACCCGGAGTTTTAGTTGCGTTCGTAATTTTACCAAGAGTTTTAGTTGGGTTCGTAATTTTACCCGGACTTTTTAGTTGGGTTCGTAATTTTACCCGGACTTTTTAGTTGGGTTCGTAATTTTACCCGGACTTTTAGTTGGGTTCGTAATTTTACCCGGAGTTTTAGTTGGGTTTGTAATTTTACCCGGAGTTTTAGTTGCGTTCGTAATTTTACCCGGAGTTGTACTTGGGTTCGTAATTTTACCCGGAGTTTTACTTGGGTTCGTAATTTTACCCGGAGTTTTAGTTGGGTTCGTAATTTTACCCGGAGTTTTAGTTGGGTTCGTAATTTTACCCGGACTTTTTAGTTGGGTTCGTATTTTTTACCCGGACTTTTAGTTGGGTTCGTAATTTTACCCGGAGTTTTAGTTGGGTTCGTAATTTTACCCGGAGTTTTAGTTGAGTTCGTAATTTTACCCGGAGTTTTAGTTGGGTTCGTAATTTTACCCGGACTTTTTAGTTGGGTTCGTAATTTTACCCGGAGTTTTTAGTTGGGTTCGTAATTTTACCCGGAGCCTTAAGTTAGGTTCGTATTTTTTATCCGGACTTTTTAGTTGGGTTCGTATTTTTTACCCGGAGTTTTAGTTGGGTTCGTAATTTTACCCGGAGTTTTAGTTGGGTTCGTAATTTTACCCGGACTTTTTAGTTGGGTTCGTATTTTTTACCCGGACTTTTAGTTGGGTTCGTAATTTTACCCGGAGTTTTAGTTGGGTTCGTATTTTTTACCCGGAGTTTTAGTTGGGTTCGTAATTTTACCCGGACTTTTTAGTTGGGTTCGTAATTTTACCCGGAGTTTTAGTTGGGTTCGTAATTTTACCCGGACTTTTTAGTTGGGTTCGTATTTTTTACCCGGACTTTTAGTTGGGTTTGTAATTTTACCCGGAGTTTTAGTTGGGTTCGTAATTTTACCCGGAGTTTTAGTTGAGTTCGTAATTTTACCCGGAGTTTTAGTTGGGTTCGTAATTTTACCCGGACTTTTTAGTTGGGTTCGTAATTTTACCCGGACTTTTTAGTTGGGTTCGTAATTTTACCCGGAGTCTTAAGTTAGGTTCGTATTTTTTATCCGGACTTTTTAGTTGGGTTCGTATTTTGTATCCGGAGTTTTAGTTGGGTTCGTAATTTTACCCGGAGTTTTACTAGGGTTCGTAATTTTACCCGGAGTTTTACTTGGGTTCGTAATTTTACCCGGAGTTTTAGTTGGGTTCGTAATTTTACCCGGAGTTTTAGTTGGGTTCGTAATTTTACCCGGACTTTTTAGTTGGGTCCGTATTTTTTACCCGGACTTTTAGTTGGGTTCGTAATTTTACCCGGAGTTTTAGTTGGGTTCGTAATTTTACCCGGAGTTTTAGTTGAGTTAGTAATTTTACCCGGAGTTTTAGTTGGGTTCGTAATTTTACCCGGACTTTTTAGTTGGGTTCGTAATTTTACCCGGAGTCTTAAGTTAGGTTCGTATTTTTTATCCGGACTTTTTAGTTGGGTTCGTATTTTTTACCCGGAGTTTTAGTTGGGTTCGTAATTTTACCCGGAGTTTTAGTTGGGTTCGCAATTTTACCCGGACTTTTTAGTTGGGTTCGTATTTTTTACCCGGACTTTTAGTTGGGTTCGTAATTTTACCCGGAGTTTTAGTTGCGTTCGTAATTTTACCAAGAGTTTTAGTTGGGTTCGTAATTTTACCCGGACTTTTTAGTTGGGTTCGTAATTTTACCCGGACTTTTTAGTTGGGTTCGTAATTTTACCCGGACTTTTAGTTGGGTTCGTAATTTTACCCGGAGTTTTAGTTGGGTTTGTAATTTTACCCGGAGTTTTAGTTGCGTTCGTAATTTTACCCGGAGTTGTACTTGGGTTCGTAATTTTACCCGGAGTTTTACTTGGGTTCGTAATTTTACCCGGAGTTTTAGTTGGGTTCGTAATTTTACCCGGAGTTTTAGTTGGGTTCGTAATTTTACCCGGACTTTTTAGTTGGGTTCGTATTTTTTACCCGGACTTTTAGTTGGGTTCGTAATTTTACCCGGAGTTTTAGTTGGGTTCGTAATTTTACCCGGAGTTTTAGTTGAGTTCGTAATTTTACCCGGAGTTTTAGTTGGGTTCGTAATTTTACCCGGACTTTTTAGTTGGGTTCGTAATTTTACCCGGAGTTTTTAGTTGGGTTCGTAATTTTACCCGGAGCCTTAAGTTAGGTTCGTATTTTTTATCCGGACTTTTTAGTTGGGTTCGTATTTTTTACCCGGAGTTTTAGTTGGGTTCGTAATTTTACCCGGAGTTTTAGTTGGGTTCGTAATTTTACCCGGACTTTTTAGTTGGGTTCGTATTTTTTACCCGGACTTTTAGTTGGGTTCGTAATTTTACCCGGAGTTTTAGTTGGGTTCGTATTTTTTACCCGGAGTTTTAGTTGGATTCGTATTTTTTACAAGGAGTTTTAATTGGGTTCGTATTTTTACCCGGAGTTTTAGTTGTGTTGGTAATTTTACCCGGAGTTTTAGTTGGGTTCATATTTTTTACCGGACTTTTAGTTGGGTTCGTATTTTTTACCCGATGTTTTAGTTGGGTTCGTATTTTTTACCCGGAGTTTTAGTTGGGTTCGTATTTTTACCCGGAGTTTTAGTTGGGTTCGTATTTTTACCCGGAGTTTTAGTTGGGTTCGTAATTTTATCCGGAGTTTTAGTTGGGTTCGTATTTTTTACCCGGACTTTTTAGTTGGGTTAGTATTTTTGCCCGGAGTTTTAGTTGGGTTCGTATTTTTTTACCCGGAGTTTTAGTTGGGTTCTAAATGTTACCCGGACTTTTTTGTTTGGTTCGTATTTTTTACCCGGAGTTTTAGTTGGGTTCGTAATTTTACCCGGACTTTTTAGTTGGGTTCGTAATTTTACCCGGAGTTTTAGTTGGGTTCGTAATTTTACCCGGAGTTTTAGTTGGGTTCGTAATTTTACCCAGAGTTTTAGTTGGGTTCGTAATTTTACCCGGAGTTTTAGTTGGGTTCGTAATTTTACCCGGACTTTTTAGTTGGGTTCGTATTTTTTACCCGGACTTTTAGTTGGGTTCGTAATTTTACCCGGAGTTTTAGTTGGGTTCGTAATTTTACCCGGAGTTTTAGTTGAGTTCGTAATTTTACCCGGAGTTTTAGTTGGGTTCGTAATTTTACCCGGACTTTTTATTTGGGTTCGTAATTTTACCCGGACTTTTTAGTTGGGTTCGTAATTTTACCCGGAGTTTTAGTTGGGTTCGTAATTTTACCCGGAGTTTTACTTGGGTTCGTAATTTTACAGGACTTTTTAATTGGGTTCGTATTTTTTACCCGGACTTTTCGTTGGGTAATTTTACCCGGAGTTTTAGTTGGGCTCGTAATTTCACCCGGAGTCTTAAGTTAGGTTCGTATTTTTTATCCGGACTTTTTAGTTGGCTTAGTATTTTTACCCGGAGTTTTAGTTGGGTTCGTATTTTTACCCGGAGTTTTAGTTGTCTTGGTAATTTTACCCGGAGTTTTAGTTGGGTACGTATTTTTTACCCGGACTTTTTAGTTGGGTTAGTATTTTTACCCGGAGTTTTGGTTGGGTTCGTATTTTTACCCGGAGTTTTAGTTGGGTTCGTATTTTGTACCCGGACTTTTTAGTTGGGTTAGTATTTTTACCCGGAGTTTTAGTTGGGTTCGTATTTTTACCCGGAGTTTTAGTTGGGTTCGTAATTTTACCCGGAGTTTTAGTTGGGTTCGTATCTTTTACCCGGACTATTTAGTTGGGTTAGTATTTTTTACCCGGAGTTTTAGTTGGGTTCGTATTTTTTACCCGGAGTTTTAGTTGGGTTCGCATTTTTTACCCGGACTTTTTAGTTGGGTTAGTATTTTTACCAGGAGTTTTAGTTGGGTTCGTAATTTTACCCGGAGTTTTAGTTGGGTTCGTAATTTTACCCGGAGTTTTAAGTTAGGTTCGTATTTTTACCCGGACTTTTTAGTTGGGTTCGTATTTTTTACCCGGAGTTTTAGTTGGGTTCGCATTTTTTACCCGGACTTTTTAGTTGGGTTAGTATTTTTACCAGGAGTTTTAGTTGGGTTCGTAATTTTACCCGGAGTTTTAGTTGGGTTCGTAATTTTACCCGGACTTTTTAGTTGGGTTCGTATTTTTTACCCGGACTTTTAGTTGGGTTCGTAATTTTACCCGGAGTTTTAGTTGGGTTCGTATTTTTTACCCGGAGTTTTAGTTGGATTCGTATTTTTTACAAGGAGTTTTAGTTGGGTTCGTATTTTTACCCGGAGTTTTAGTTGTGTTGGTAATTTTACCCGGAGTTTTAGTTGGGTTCATATTTTTTACCGGACTTTTTAGTTGGGTTCGTATTTTTTACCCGAAGTTTCAGTTGGGTTCGTATTTTTTACCCGGAGTTTTAGTTGGGTTCGTAATTTTACCCGGAGTGTTAGTTGGGTTCGTAATTTTACCCGGAGTTTTAGTTGGGTTCGTAATTTTACCCGGAGTTTTAGTTGGGTTCGTAATTTTACCCGGACTTTTTAGTTGCGTTCGTAATTTTACCCGGAGTTGTACTTGGGTTCG
>CAXIES010000490.1:0-43637 GCA_964023965.1 Melinopterus prodromus
TTTTAGTTGGGTTCGTATTTTTTACCCGGAGTTTTAGTTGGGTTCGTATTTTTACCCGGAGTTTTAGTTGGGTTCGTATTTTTTACCCGCAGTTTTAGTTGGGTTCGTATTTTTACCCGGAGCTTTAGTTGGGTTCGTATTTTTACCCGGACTTTTTAGTTGGGTTAGTATTTTTGCCCGGAGTTTTAGTTGGGTTCGTATTTTTTTACCCGGAGTTTTAGTTGGGTTCTAAATGTTACCCGGACTTTTTTGTTTGGTTCGTATTTTTTACCCGGAGTTTTTAGTTGGGTTCGTAATTTTACCCGCACTTTTTAGTTGGGTTCGTAATTTTACCCGGAGTTTTAGTTGGTTTCGTAATTTTACCCGGAGTTTTAGTTGGGTTCGTAATTTTACCCGGAGTTTTAGTTGGGTTCGTATTTTACCCGTAGTTTTAGTTGAGTCGTAATTTTACACGGAGTTTTAGTTGGGTAGTAATTTTACCCGGACTTTTTATTTGGGTTCGTAATTTTTACCCGGACTTTTTAGTTGGGTTCGTAATTTTACCGGAGTTTTAGTTGGGTTCGTAATTTTACCCGGAGTTTTACTTGGGTTCGTAATTTTACCGGACTTTTTAGTTGGGTTCGTATTTTTTACCCGGACTTTTAGTTGGGTTCGTAATTTTACCCGGAGTTTTAGTTGGGTTCGTAATTTTACCCGGAGTTTTAGTTGGGTTCGTAATTTTACCCGGAGTTTTACTTGGGTTCGTAATTTTACCCGGAGTTTTACTTGGGTTCGTAATTTTACCCGGAGTTTTAGTTGGGTTCGTAATTTTACCCGGAGTTTTAGTTGGGTTTCGTAATTTTACCCGGACTTGTTAGTTGGGTTCGTATTTTTTACCCGGACTTTTAGTTGGGTTCGTAATTTTACCCGGAGTTTTAGTTGGGTTCGTAATTTTACCCGGAGTTTTAGTTGAGTTCGTAATTTTACCCGGAGTTTTAGTTGGGTTCGTAATTTTACCCGGACTTTTTAGTTGGGTTCGTAATTTTACCCGGACTTTTTAGTTGGGTTCGTAATTTTACCCGGACTTTTTAGTTGGGTTCGTAATTTTACCCGGAGTTTTAGTTGGGTTCGTAATTTTACCCGGACTTTTTAGTTGGGTTCGAATTTTTTACCCGGACTTTTAGTTGGGTTCATAATTTTACCCGGAGTTTTAGTTGGGTTCGTAATTTTACCCGGACCTTTTAGTTGTGTTCGTATTTTGTACCCGGACTTTTAGTTGGGTTCGAAATTTTACCCGGAGTTTTAGTTGGGTTCGTAATTTTACCCGGAGTTTTAGTTGGGTTCGTAATTTTACCCGGAGTCTTGAGTTACCCGGACTTTTTAGTTGGGTTCGTATTTTTACCCCGGACTTTTAGTTGGGTTCGTAATTTTACCCGGAGTTTTAGTTGGGTTCGTAATTTTACCCGGAGTTTTAGTTGGGTTCGCAATTTTACCCGGAGTTTTACTTGGGTTCGTAATTTTACCCGGAGTTTTACTTGGGTTCGTAATTTTACCGGAGTTTTAGTTGGGTTCGTAATTTTACCCGGAGTTTTAGTTGGGTTCGTAATTTTACCCGGACATTTTAGTTGGGTTCGTATTTTTTACCCGGACTTCTAGTTGGGTTCGTAATTTTACCCGGAGTTTTAGTTGGGTTCGTAATTTTACCCGGAGTTTTAGTTGAGTTCGTAATTTTACCCGGAGTTTTAGTTGGTTCGTAATTTTACCCGACTTTTTAGTTGGGTTGGTAATTTTACCCCGACTTTTTAGTTGGGTGCCGTATTTTTTACCCGGAGTTTTAGTTGGGTTCGTAATTTTACCCGGAGTTTTAGTTGGGTTCGTAATTTTACCCGGACTTTTTAGTTGTGTTGGTAATTTTACCCGGAGTTTTAGTTGGGTTCATATTTTTTACCGGACTTTTTAGTTGGGTTCGTATTTTTTACCCGGAGTCTTAGTTGGGTTCGTATTTTTTACCCGGTGTTTTAGTTGGGTTCGTATTTTTACCCGGAGTTTTAGTTGGGTTCGTATTTTTACCCGGAGTTTTAGTTGGGTTCGTATTTTTTACCCGGACTTTTTAGTTGGGTTAGTATTTTTGCCCGGAGTTTTAGTTGGGTTCGTATTTTTTAGCCTGAGTTTTAGTTGGGTTCGTATTTTTTACCCGGAGTTTTAGTTTGGTTCGTATTTTTACCCGGAGTTTTAGTTCTGTTCGTATTTTTACCCGGAGTTTTAGTTGGGTTCGTATTTTTTACCCGGAGTTTTAGTTGGGTTCGTATTTTTACCCGGAGTTTTAGTTGGGTTCGTAATTTTACCCGGACTTTTTAGTTGGGTTCGAATTTTTTACCCGGACTTTTAGTTGGGTTCGTAATTTTACCCGGACTTTTTAGTTGGGTTCGTATTTTTTACCCGGACTTTTAGTTGGGTTCGTAATTTTACCCGGAGTTTTAGTTGGGTTCGTAATTTTACCCGGAGTTTTAGTTGGGTTCGTAATTTTACCCGGAGTCTTGATTTAATAGTTGGGTTCGTATTTTTACCCGACTTTTAGTTGGGTTCGTAATTTTACCCGGAGTTTTAGTTGGGTTCGTAATTTTACCCGGAGTTTTAGTTGGGTTCGTAATTTTACCCGGAGTTTTACTTGGGTTCGTAATTTTACCCGGAGTTTTACTTGGGTTCGTAATTTTACCCGGAGTTTTAGTTGGGTTCGTAATTTTACCCGGAGTTTTAGTTGGGTTCGTAATTTTACCCGGACTTTTTAGTTGGGTTCGTATTTTTTACCCGGACTTTTAGTTGGGTTCGTAATTTTTCCCGGAGTTTTAGTTGGGTTCGTAATTTTACCCGGAGTTTTAGTTGAGTTCGTAATTTTACCCGGAGTTTTAGTTGGGTTCGTAATTTTACCCGGACTTTTTAGTTGGGTTCGTAATTTTACCCGGACTTTTTAGTTGGGTTCGTATTTTTTACCCGGAGTTTTAGTTGGGTTCGTAATTTTACCCGGAGTTTTAGTTGGGTTCGTAATTTTACCCGGACTTTTTAGTTGGGTTCGTATTTTTTACCCGGTCTTTTAGTTGGGTTCGTAATTTTACCCGGAGTTTTAGTTGGGTTCGAATTTTTTACCCGGAGTTTTAGTTGGGTTCGTATTTTTTACCCGGAGTTTTAGTTGGGTTCGTATTTTTACCCGGAGTTTTATTTGTGTTGGTAGTTTTACCCGGAGTTTTAGTTGGGTTCATATTTTTTACCCGGAGTTTTAGTTGGGTTCGTATTTTTACCCGGAGTTTTAGTTGGGTTCGTATTTTTACCCGGAGTTTTGGTTGGGTTCGTATTTTTTACCCGGAGTTTTAGTTGGGTTCGTAATTTTACCCGGACTTTTTAGTTGGGTTCGTATTTTTTACCCGGACTTTTAGTTGGGTTCGTAATTTTACCCGGAGTTTTAGTTGGGTTCGAATTTTTTACCCGGAGTTTTAGTTGGGTTTGCATTTTTTACCCGGACTTTTAGTTGGGTTCGTAATTTTACCCGGACTTTTTAGTTGTGTTGGTAATTTTACCCGGAGTTTTAGTTGGGTTCATATTTTTTACCGGACTTTTTAGTTGGGTTCGTATTTTTTACCCGGAGTCTTAGTTGGGTTCGTATTTTTTACCCGGTGTTTTAGTTGGGTTCGTATTTTTACCCGGAGTTTTAGTTGGGTTCGTATTTTTACCCGGAGTTTTAGTTGGGTTCGTATTTTTTACCCGGACTTTTTTGTTGGGTTAGTATTTTTGCCCGGAGTTTTAGTTGGGTTCGTATTTTTTAGCCTGAGTTTTAGTTGGGTTCGTATTTTTTACCCGGAGTTTTAGTTTGGTTCGTATTTTTACCCGGAGTTTTAGTTCTGTTCGTATTTTTACCCGGAGTTTTAGTTGGGTTCGTATTTTTTACCCGGAGTTTTAGTTGGGTTCGTATTTTTACCCGGAGTTTTAGTTGGGTTCGTAATTTTATCCGGACTTTTTAGTTGGGTTCGAATTTTTTACCCGGACTTTTAGTTGGGTTCGTAATTTTACCCGGACTTTTTAGTTGGGTTCGTATTTTTTACCCGGACTTTTAGTTGGGTTCGTAATTTTACCCGGAGTTTTAGTTGGGTTCGTAATTTTACCCGGAGTTTTAGTTGGGTTCGTAATTTTACCCGGAGTCTTGATTTAATAGTTGGGTTCGTATTTTTACCCGGACTTTTAGTTGGGTTCGTAATTTTACCCGGAGTTTTAGTTGGGTTCGTAATTTTACCCGGAGTTTTAGTTGGGTTCGTAATTTTACCCGGAGTTTTACTTGGGTTCGTAATTTTACCCGGAGTTTTACTTGGGTTCGTAATTTTACCCGGAGTTTTAGTTGGGTTCGTAATTTTACCCGGAGTTTTAGTTGGGTTCGTAATTTTACCCGGACTTTTTAGTTGGGTTCGTATTTTTTACCCGGACTTTTAGTTGGGTTCGTAATTTTTCCCGGAGTTTTAGTTGGGTTCGTAATTTTACCCGGAGTTTTAGTTGAGTTCGTAATTTTACCCGGAGTTTTAGTTGGGTTCGTAATTTTACCCGGACTTTTTAGTTGGGTTCGTAATTTTACCCGGACTTTTTAGTTGGGTTCGTATTTTTTACCCGGAGTTTTAGTTGGGTTCGTAATTTTACCCGGAGTTTTAGTTGGGTTCGTAATTTTACCCGGACTTTTTAGTTGGGTTCGTATTTTTTACCCGGACTTTTAGTTGGGTTCGTAATTTTACCCGGAGTTTTAGTTGGGTTCGAATTTTTTACCCGGAGTTTTAGTTGGGTTCGTATTTTTTACCCGGAGTTTTAGTTGGGTTCGTATTTTTACCCGGAGTTTTATTTGTGTTGGTAGTTTTACCCGGAGTTTTAGTTGGGTTCATATTTTTTACCCGGAGTTTTAGTTGGGTTCGTATTTTTACCCGGAGTTTTAGTTGGGTTCGTATTTTTACCCGGAGTTTTGGTTGGGTTCGTATTTTTTACCCGGACTTTTTAGTTGGGTTAGTATTTTTGCCCGGAGTTTTAGTTGGGTTCGTATTTTTTACCCGGACTTTTAGTTGGGTTCATAATTTTACCCGGAGTTTTAGTTGGGTTCGTAATTTTACCCGGAGTTTTACTTGGGTTCGTAATTTTACCCGGAGTTTTACTTGGGTTCGTAATTTTACCCGGAGTTTTAGTTGGGTTTGTAATTTTACCCGGAGTTTTAGTTGGGTTCGTAATTTTACCCAGACTTTTTAGTTGGGTTCGTATTTTTTACCCGGACTTTTAGTTGGGTTCGTAATTTTACCCGGAGTTTTAGTTGGGTTCGTAATTTTACCCGGAGTTTTAGTTGAGTTCGTAATTTTACCCGGAGTTTTAGTTGGGTTCGTAATTTTACCAGGACTTTTTAGTTGGGTTCGTAATTTTACACGGACTTTTTAGTTGGGTTCGTATCTTTTACCCGGAGTTTTAGTTGGGTTCGTAATTTTACCCGGAGTTTTAGTTGGGTTCGTAATTTTACCCGGACTTTTTAGTTGGGTTCGAATTTTTTACCCGGACTTTTAGTTGGGTTCATAATTTTACCCGGAGTTTTAGTTGGGTTCGTAATTTTACCCGGACCTTTTAGTTGTGTTCGTATTTTGTACCCGGACTTTTAGTTGGGTTCGAAATTTTACCCGGAGTTTTAGTTGGGTTCGTAATTTTACCCGGAGTTTTAGTTGGGTTCGTAATTTTACCCGGAGTCTTGAGTTACCCGGACTTTTTAGTTGGGTTCGTATTTTTACCCGGACTTTTAGTTGGGTTCGTAATTTTACCCGTAGTTTTAGTTGGGTTCGTAATTTTACCCGGAGTTTTAGTTGGGTTCGCAATTTTACCCGGAGTTTTACTTGGGTTCGTAATTTTACCCGGAGTTTTACTTGGGTTCGTAATTTTACCCGGAGTTTTAGTTGGGTTCGTAATTCTACCCGGAGTTTTAGTTGGGTTCGTAATTTTTCCCGGACATTTTAGTTGGGTTCGTATTTTTTACCCGGACTTCTAGTTGGGTTCGTAATTTTACCCGGAGTTTTAGTTGGGTTCGTAATTTTACCCGGAGTTTTAGTTGAGTTCGTAATTTTACCCGGAGTTTTAGTTGGGTTCGTAATTTTACCCGGACTTTTTAGTTGGGTTCGTAATTTTACCCCGACTTTTTAGTTGGGTGCCGTATTTTTTACCCGGAGTTTTAGTTGGGTTCGTAATTTTACCCGGAGTTTTAGTTGGGTTCGTAATTTTACCCGGACTTTTTAGTTGTGTTGGTAATTTTACCCGGAGTTTTAGTTGGGTTCATATTTTTTACCGGACTTTTTAGTTGGGTTCGTATTTTTTACCCGGAGTTTTAGTTGGGTTCGTATTTTTTACCCGGTGTTTTAGTTGGGTTCGTATTTTTACCCGGAGTTTTAGTTGGGTTCGTATTTTTACCCGGAGTTTTAGTTGGGTTCGTATTTTTTACCCGGACTTTTTAGTTGGGTTAGTATTTTTGCCCGGAGTTTTAGTTGGGTTCGTATTTTTTAGCCTGAGTTTTAGTTGGGTTCGTATTTTTTACCCGGAGTTTTAGTTTGGTTCGTATTTTTACCCGGAGTTTTAGTTCTGTTCGTATTTTTACCCGGAGTTTTAGTTGGGTTCGTATTTTTTACCCGGAGTTTTAGTTGGGTTCGTATTTTTACCCGGAGTTTTAGTTGGGTTCGTAATTTTACCCGGACTTTTTAGTTGGGTTCGAATTTTTTACCCGGACTTTTAGTTGGGTTCGTAATTTTACCCGGACTTTTTAGTTGGGTTCGTATTTTTTACCCGGACTTTTAGTTGGGTTCGTAATTTTACCCGGAGTTTTAGTTGGGTTCGTAATTTTACCCGGAGTTTTAGTTGGGTTCGTAATTTTACCCGGAGTCTTGATTTAATAGTTGGGTTCGTATTTTTACCCGGACTTTTAGTTGGGTTCGTAATTTTACCCGGAGTTTTAGTTGGGTTCGTAATTTTACCCGGAGTTTTAGTTGGGTTCGTAATTTTACCCGGAGTTTTACTTGGGTTCGTAATTTTACCCGGAGTTTTACTTGGGTTCGTAATTTTACCCGGAGTTTTAGTTGGGTTCGTAATTTTACCCGGAGTTTTAGTTGGGTTCGTAATTTTACCCGGACTTTTTAGTTGGGTTCGTATTTTTTACCCGGACTTTTAGTTGGGTTCGTAATTTTTCCCGGATTTTTAGTTGGGTTCGTAATTTTACCCGGAGTTTTAGTTGAGTTCGTAATTTTACCCGGAGTTTTAGTTGGGTTCGTAATTTTACCCGGACTTTTTAGTTGGGTTCGTAATTTTACCCGGACTTTTTAGTTGGGTTCGTATTTTTTACCCGGAGTTTTAGTTGGGTTCGTAATTTTACCCGGAGTTTTAGTTGGGTTCGTAATTTTACCCGGACTTTTTAGTTGGGTTCGTATTTTTACCCGGACTTTTAGTTGGGTTCGTAATTTCACCCGGAGTTTTAGTTGGGTTCGAATTTTTTACCCGGAGTTTTAGTTGGGTTCGTATTTTTTACCCGGAGTTTTAGTTGGGTTCGTATTTTTACCCGGAGTTTTACTTGTGTTGGTAGTTTTACCCGGAGTTTTAGTTGGGTTCATATTTTTTACCCGGAGTTTTAGTTGGGTTCGTATTTTTACCCGGAGTTTTAGTTGGGTTCGTATTTTTACCCGGAGTTTTGGTTGGGTTCGTATTTTTTACCCGGACTTTTTAGTTGGGTTAGTATTTTTGCCCGGACTTTTAGTTGGGTTCGTATTTTTTACCCGGACTTTTAGTTGACTTCATAATTTTACCCGGAGTTTTAGTTGGGTTCGTAATTTTACCCGGAGTTTTACTTGGGTTCGTAATTTTACCCGGAGTTTTACTTGGGTTCGTAATTTTACCCGGAGTTTTAGTTGGGATCGTAATTTTACCCGGAGTTTTAGTTGGGTTCGTAATTTTACCCAGACTTTTTAGTTGGGTTCGTATTTTTTACCCGGACTTTTAGTTGGGTTCGTAATTTTACCCGGAGTTTTAGTTGGGTTCGTAATTTTACCCGGAGTTTTAGTTGAGTTCGTAATTTTACCCGGAGTTTTAGTTGGGTTCGTAATTTTACCAGGACTTTTTAGTTGGGTTCGTAATTTTACACGGACTTTTTAGTTGGGTTCGTATCTTTTACCCGGAGTTTTAGTTGGGTTCGTAATTTTACCCGGAGTTTTAGTTGGGTTCGTAATTTTACCCGGACTTTTTAGTTGGGTTCGTATTTTTTACCCGGACTTTTAGTTGGGTTCGTAATTTTACCCGGAGTTTTAGTTGGGTTCGAATTTTTTACCCGGAGTTTTAGTTGGGTTCGTATTTTTTACCCGGAGTTTTAGTTGGGTTCGTAATTTTACCCGGACTTTTTAGTTGGGTTCGTATTTTTTACCCGGACTTTTAGTTGGGTTCGTAATTTTACCCGGAGTTTTAGTTGGGTTCGAATTTTTTACCCGGAGTTTTAGTTGGGTTCGTATTTTTTACCCGGAGTTTTAGTTGGGTTCGTATTTTTACCCGGAGTTTTAGTTGTGTTGGTAATTTTACCCGGAGTTTTAGTTGGGTTAGTAATTTTACCCGGACTTTTTATTTGGGTTCGTAATTTTACCCGGACTTTTTAGTTGGGTTCGTAATTTTACCCGGAGTTTTAGTTGGGTTCGTAATTTTACCCGGAGTTTTACTTGGGTTCGTAATTTTACCCGGACTTTTTAGTTGGGTTCGTATTTTTTACCCGGACTTTTAGTTGGGTTCGTAATTTTACCCGGAGTTTTAGTTGGGTTCGTAATTTTACCCGGAGTTTTAGTTGGGTTCGTAATTTTACCCGGAGTTTTACTTGGGTTCGTAATTTTACCCGGAGTTTTACTTGGGTTCGTAATTTTACCCGGAGTTTTAGTTGGGTTCGTAATTTTACCCGGAGTTTTAGTTGGGTTCGTAATTTTACCCGGACTTGTTAGTTGGGTTCGTATTTTTTACCCGGACTTTTAGTTGGGTTCGTAATTTTACCCGGAGTTTTAGTTGGGTTCGTAATTTTACCCGGAGTTTTAGTTGAGTTCGTAATTTTACCCGGAGTTTTAGTTGGGTTCGTAATTTTACCCGGACTTTTTAGTTGGGTTCGTAATTTTACCCGGACTTTTTAGTTGGGTTCGTAATTTTTCCCGGACTTTTTAGTTGGGTTCGTAATTTTACCCGGAGTTTTAGTTGGGTTCGTAATTTTACCCGGACTTTTTAGTTGGGTTCGAATTTTTTACCCGGACTTCTAGTTGGGTTCATAATTTTACCCGGAGTTTTAGTTGGGTTCGTAATTTTACCCGGACCTTTTAGTTGTGTTCGTATTTTGTACCCGGACTTTTAGTTGGGTTCGAAATATTACCCGGAGTTTTAGTTGGGTTCGTAATTTTACCCGGAGTTTTCGTTGGGTTCGTAATTTTACCCGGAGTCTTGAGTTACCCGGACTTTTTAGTTGGGTTCGTATTTTTACCCGGACTTTTAGTTGGGTTCGTAATTTTACCCGGAGTTTTAGTTGGGTTCGTAATTTTACCCGGAGTTTTAGTTGGGTTCGCAATTTTACCCGGAGTTTTACTTGGGTTCGTAATTTTACCCGGAGTTTTACTTGGGTTCGTAATTTTACCCGGAGTTTTAGTTGGGTTCGTAATTTTACCCGGAGTTTTAGTTGGGTTCGTAATTTTACCCGGACATTTTAGTTGGGTTCGTATTTTTTACCCGGACTTCTAGTTGGGTTCGTAATTTTACCCGGAGTTTTAGTTGGGTTCGTAATTTTACCCGGAGTTTTAGTTGAGTTCGTAATTTTACCCGGAGTTTTAGTTGGGTTCGTAATTTTACCCGGACTTTTTAGTTGGGTTCGTAATTTTACCCCGACTTTTTAGTTGGGTGCCGTATTTTTTACCCGGAAATTTAGTTGGGTTCGTAATTTTACCCGGAGTTTTAGTTGGGTTCGTAATTTTACCCGGACTTTTTAGTTGTGTTGGTAATTTTACCCGGAGTTTTAGTTGGGTTCATATTTTTTACCGGACTTTTTAGTTGGGTTCGTATTTTTTACCCGGAGTTTTAGTTGGGTTCGTATTTTTTACCCGGTGTTTTAGTTGGGTTCGTATTTTTACCCGGAGTTTTAGTTGGGTTCGTATTTTTACCCGGAGTTTTAGTTGGGTTCGTATTTTTTACCCGGACTTTTTAGTTGGGTTAGTATTTTTGCCCGGAGTTTTAGTTGGGTTCGTATTTTTTAGCCTGAGTTTTAGTTGGGTTCGTATTTTTTACCCGGAGTTTTAGTTTGGTTCGTATTTTTACCCGGAGTTTTAGTTCTGTTCGTATTTTTACCCGGAGTTTTAGTTGGGTTCGTATTTTTACCCGGAGTTTTAGTTGGGTTCGTATTTTTACCCGGAGTTTAGTTGGGTTCGTAATTTTACCCGGACTTTTTAGTTGGGTTCGAATTTTTTACCCGGACTTTTAGTTGGGTTCGTAATTTTACCCGGACTTTTTAGTTGGGTTCGTATTTTTTACCCGGACTTTTAGTTGGGTTCGTAATTTTACCCGGAGTTTTAGTTGGGTTCGTAATTTTACCCGGAGTTTTAGTTGGGTTCGTAATTTTACCCGGAGTCTTGATTTAATAGTTGAGTTCGTATTTTTACCCGGACTTTTAGTTGGGTTCGTAATTTTACCCGGAGTTTTAGTTGGGTACGTAATTTTACCCGGAGTTTTAGTTGGGTTCGTAATTTTACCCGGAGTTTTACTTGGGTTCGTAATTTTACCCGGAGTTTTACTTGGGTTCGTAATTTTACCCGGAGTTTTAGTTGGGTTCGTAATTTTACCCGGAGTTTTAGTTGGGTTCGTAATTTTACCCGGACTTTTTAGTTGGGTTCGTATTTTTTACCCGGACTTTTAGTTGGGTTCGTAATTTTTCCCGGAGTTTTAGTTGGGTTCGTAATTTTACCCGGAGTTTTAGTTGAGTTCGTAATTTTACCCGGAGTTTTAGTTGGGTTCGTAATTTTACCCGGACTTTTTAGTTGGGTTCCTAATTTTACCCGGACTTTTTAGTTGGGTTCGTATTTTTTACCCGGAGTTTTAGTTGGGTTCGTAATTTTACCCGGAGTTTTAGTTGGGTTCGTAATTTTACCCGGACTTTTTAGTTGGGTTCGTACTTTTTACCCGGACTTTTAGTTGGGTTCGTAATTTTACCCGGAGTTTTAGTTGGGTTCGAATTTTTTACCCGGAGTTTTAGTTGGGTTCGTATTTTTTACCCGGAGTTTTAGTTGGGTTCGTATTTTTACCCGGAGTTTTATTTGTGTTGGTAGTTTTACCCGGAGTTTTAGTTGGGTTCATATTTTTTACCCGGAGTTTTAGTTGGGTTCGTATTTTTACCCGGAGTTTTAGTTGGGTTCGTATTTTTACCCGGAGTTTTGGTTGGGTTCGTATTTTTTACCCGGACTTTTTAGTTGGGTTAGTATTTTTGCCCGGAGTTTTAGTTGGGTTCGTATTTTTTACCCGGACTTTTAGTTGGGTTCATAATTTTACCCGGAGTTTTAGTTGGGTTCGTAATTTTACCCGGAGTTTTACTTGGGTTCGTAATTTTACCCGGAGTTTTACTTGGGTTCGTAATTTTACCCGGAGTTTTAGTTGGGTTCGTAATTTTACCCGGAGTTTTAGTTGGGTTCGTAATTTTACCCAGACTTTTTAGTTGGGTTCGTATTTTTTACCCGGACTTTTAGTTGGGTTCGTAATTTTACCCGGAGTTTTAGTTGGGTTCGTAATTTTACCCGGAGTTTTAGTTGAGTTCGTAATTTTACCCGGAGTTTTAGTTGGGTTCGTAATTTTACCAGGACTTTCTAGTTGGGTTCGTAATTTTACACGGACTTTTTAGTTGGGTTCGTATCTTTTACCCGGAGTTTTAGTTGGGTTCGTAATTTTACCCGGAGTTTTAGTTGGGTTCGTAATTTTACCCGGACTTTTTAGTTGGGTTCGTATTTTTTACCCGGACTTTTAGTTGGGTTCGTAATTTTACCCGGAGTTTTAGTTGGGTTCGAATTTTTTACCCGGAGTTTTAGTTGGGTTCGTATTTTTTACCCGGAGTTTTAGTTGGGTTCGTAATTTTACCCGGACTTTTTAGTTGGGTTCGTATTTTTTACCCGGACTTTTAGTTGGGTTCGTAATTTTACCCGGAGTTTTAGTTGTGTTGGTAATTTTACCCGGAGTTTTAGTTGGGTTCGTATTTTTTACCCGGAGTTTTAGTTGGGTTCGTATTTTTACCCGGAGTTTTAGTTGTGTTGGTAATTTTACCCGGAGTTTTAGTTGGGTTCATATTTTTTACCGGACTTTTTAGTTGGGTTCGTATTTTTTACCCGGAGTTTTAGTTGGGTTCGTATTTTTTATCCGGAGTTTTAGTTGGGTTCGTATTTTTACCCGGAGTTTTAGTTGCGTTTGTATTTTTACCCGGAGTTTTAGTTGGGTTCGTATTTTTTACCCGGACTTTTTAGTTGGGTTAGTATTTTTGCCCGGAGTTTTAGTTGGGTTCGTATTTTTTACCCGGAGTTTTAGTTGGGTTCGTATTTTTTACCCGGAGTTTTAGTTGGGTTCGTATTTTTACCCGGAGTTTTAGTTGGGTTCGTATTTTTACCCGGAGTTTTAGTTGGGTTCGTATTTTTTACCCGGAGTTTTAGTTGGGTTCGTATTTTTTACCCGGAGTTTTAGTTGGGTTCGTATTTTTACCCGGAGTTTTAGTTGGGTTCCTATTTTTACCCGGAGTTTCAGTTGGGTTCGTATTTTTTACCCGTACTTTTTAGTTGGGTTAGTATTTTTACCCGAAGTTTTAGTTGGGTTCGTAATTTTACCCGGAGTTTTAGTTGGGTTCGTAATTTTACCCGGACTTTTTAGTTGTGTTGGTAATTTTACCCGGAGTTTTAGTTGGGTTCATATTTTTTACCGGACTTTTTAGTTGGGTTCGTATTTTTTACCCGGAGTTTTAGTTGGGTTCGTATTTTTTACCCGGAGCTTTAGTTGGGTTCGTATTTTTACCCGGAGTTTTAGTTGGGTTCGTATTTTTACCCGGAGTTTTAGTTGGGTTCGTATTTTTTACCCGGACTTTTTAGTTGGGTTAGTATTTTTGCCCGGAGTTTTAGTTGGGTTCGTATTTTTTACCCGGAGTTTTAGTTGGGTTCGTATTTTTTACCCGGAGTTTTAGTTGGGTTCGTATTTTTACCCGGAGTTTTAGTTGGGTTCGTATTTTTACCCGGAGTTTTAGTTGGGTTCGTATTTTTTACCCGCAGTTTTAGTTGGGTTCGTATTTTTACCCGGAGCTTTAGTTGGGTTCGTATTTTTACCCGGACTTTTTAGTTGGGTTAGTATTTTTGCCCGGAGTTTTAGTTGAGTTCGTATTTTTTTACCCGGAGTTTTAGTTAGGTTCTAAATGTTACCCGGACTTTTTTGTTTGGTTCGTATTTTTTACCCGGAGTTTTAGTTGGGTTCGTAATTTTACCCGCACTTTTTAGTTGGGTTCGTAATTTTACCCGGAGTTTTAGTTGGTTTCGTAATTTTACCCGGAGTTTTAGTTGGGTTCGTAATTTTACCCGGAGTTTTAGTTGGGTTCGTAATTTTACCCGTAGTTTTAGTTGAGTTGGTAATTTTACCCGGAGTTTTAGTTGGGTTAGTAATTTTACCCGGACTTTTTATTTGGGTTCGTAATTTTACCCGGACTTTTTAGTTGGGTTCGTAATTTTACCCGGAGTTTTAGTTGGGTTCGTAATTTTACCCGGAGTTTTACTTGGGTTCGTAATTTTACCCGGACTTTTTAGTTGGGTTCGTATTTTTTACCCGGACTTTTAGTTGGGTTCGTAATTTTACCCGAGTTTTAGTTGGGTTCGTAATTTTACCCGGAGTTTTAGTTGGGTTCGTAATTTTACCCGGAGTTTTACTTGGGTTCGTAATTTTACCCGGAGTTTTACTTGGGTTCGTAATTTTACCTGGAGTTTTAGTTGGGTTCGTAATTTTACCCGGAGTTTTAGTTGGGTTCGTAATTTTACCCGGACTTGTTAGTTGGGTTCGTATTTTTTACCCGGACTTTTAGTTGGGTTCGTAATTTTACCCGGAGTTTTAGTTGGGTTCGTAATTTTACCCGGAGTTTTAGTTGAGTTCGTAATTTTACCCGGAGTTTTAGTTGGGTTCGTAATTTTACCCGGACTTTTTAGTTGGGTTCGTAATTTTACCCGGACTTTTTAGTTGGGTTCGTAATTTTACCCGGACTTTTTAGTTGGGTTCGTAATTTTACCCGGAGTTTTAGTTGGGTTCGTAATTTTACCCGGACTTTTTAGTTGGGTTCGAATTTTTTACCCGGACTTTTAGTTGGGTTCATAATTTTACCCGGAGTTTTAGTTGGGTTCGTAATTTTACCCGGACCTTTTAGTTGGGTTCGTATTTTGTACCCGGACTTTTAGTTGGGTTCGAAATTTTACCCGGAGTTTTAGTTGGGTTCGTAATTTTACCCGGAGTTTTAGTTGGGTTCGTAATTTTACCCGGAGTCTTGAGTTACCCGGACTTTTTAGTTGGGTTCGTATTTTTACCCGGACTTTTAGTTGGGTTCGTAATTTTACCCGGAGTTTTAGTTGGGTTCGTAATTTTACCCAGAGTTTTAGTTGGGTTCGCAATTTTACCCGGAGTTTTACTTGGGTTCGTAATTTTACCCGGAGTTTTAGTTGGGTTCGTAATTTTACCCGGAGTTTTAGTTGGGTTCGTAATTTTACCCGGACATTTTAGTTGGGTTCGTATTTTTTACCCGGACTTCTAGTTAGGTTCGTAATGTTACCCGGAGTTTTAGTTGGGTTCGTAATTTTACCCGGAGTTTTAGTTGAGTTCGTAATTTTACCCGGAGTTTTAGTTGGGTTCGTAATTTTACCCGGACTTTTTAGTTGGGTTCGTAATTTTACCCCGACTTTTTAGTTGGGTGCCGTATTTTTTACCCGGAGTTTTAGTTGGGTTCGTAATTTTACCCGGAGTTTTAGTTGGGTTCGTAATTTTACCCGGACTTTTTAGTTGTGTTGGTAATTTTACCCTGAGTTTTAGTTGGGTTCATATTTTTTACCGGACTTTTTAGTTGGGTTCGTATTTTTAACCCGGAGTTTTAGTTGGGTTCGTATTTTTTACCCGGAGTTTTAGTTGGGTTCGTATTTTTACCCGGAGTTTTAGTTGGGTTCGTATTTTTACCCGGAGTTTTAGTTGGGTTCGTATTTTTTACCCGGACTTTTTAGTTGGGTTAGTATTTTTGCCCGGAGTTTTAGTTGGGTTCGTATTTTTTACCCGGAGTTTTAGTTGGGTTCGTATTTTTTACCCGGAGTTTTAGTTGGGTTCGTATTTTTACCCGGAGTTTTAGTTGGGTTCGTATTTTTACCCGGAGTTTTAGTTGGGTTCGTATTTTTTACCCGCAGTTTTAGTTGGGTTCGTATTTTTACCCGGAGCTTTAGTTGGGTTCGTATTTTTACCCGGACTTTTTAGTTGGGTTAGTATTTTTGCCCGGAGTTTTAGTTGAGTTCGTATTTTTTTACCCGGAGTTTTAGTTAGGTTCTAAATGTTACCCGGACTTTTTTGTTTGGTTCGTATTTTTTACCCGGAGTTTTAGTTGGGTTCGTAATTTTACCCGCACTTTTTAGTTGGGTTCGTAATTTTACCCGGAGTTTTAGTTGGTTTCGTAATTTTACCCGGAGTTTTAGTTGGGTTCGTAATTTTACCCGGAGTTTTAGTTGGGTTCGTAATTTTACCCGTAGTTTTAGTTGAGTTGGTAATTTTACCCGGAGTTTTAGTTGGGTTAGTAATTTTACCCGGACTTTTTATTTGGGTTCGTAATTTTACCCGGACTTTTTAGTTGGGTTCGTAATTTTACCCGGAGTTTTAGTTGGGTTCGTAATTTTACCCGGAGTTTTACTTGGGTTCGTAATTTTACCCGGACTTTTTAGTTGGGTTCGTATTTTTTACCCGGACTTTTAGTTGGGTTCGTAATTTTACCCGGAGTTTTAGTTGGGTTCGTAATTTTACCCGGAGTTTTAGTTGGGTTCGTAATTTTACCCGGAGTTTTACTTGGGTTCGTAATTTTACCCGGAGTTTTACTTGGGTTCGTAATTTTACCCGGAGTTTTAGTTGGGTTCGTAATTTTACCCGGAGTTTTAGTTGGGTTCGTAATTTTACCCGGACTTGTTAGTTGGGTTCGTATTTTTTACCCGGACTTTTAGTTGGGTTCGTAATTTTACCCGGAGTCTTGAGTTAATAGTTGGGTTCGTATTTTTACCCGGACTTTTAGTTGGGTTCGTAATTTTACCCGGAGTTTTAGTTGGGTTAGTAATTTTACCCGGACTTTTTAGTTGGGTTCGTAATTTTACCCGGAGTTTTGGTTGGGTTCGTAATTTTACCCGGAGTTTTACTTGGGTTCGTAATTTTACCCGGACTTTTTAGTTGGGTTCGTATTTTTTACCCGGACTTTTAGTTGGGTTCGTAATTTTACCCGGAGTTTTAGTTGGGTTCGTAATTTTATCCGGAGTTTTAGTTGGGTTCGTAATTTTACCCGGAGTTTTACTTGGGTTCGTAATTTTACCCGGAGTTTTACTTGGGTTCGTAATTTTACCCGGAGTTTTAGTTGGGTTCGTAATTTTACCCGGAGTTTTAGTTGGGTTCGTAATTTTACCCGGACTTGTTAGTTGGGTTCGTATTTTTTACCCGGACTTTTAGTTGGGTTCGTAATTTTACCCGGAGTTTTAGTTGGGTTCGTAATTTTACCCGGAGTTTTAGTTGAGTTCGTAATTTTACCCGGATTTTTAGTTGGGTTCGTAATTTTACCCGGACTTTTTAGTTGGGTTCGTAATTTTACACGGACTTTTTAGTTGGGTTCGTAATTTTACCCGGACTTTTTAGTTGGGTTCGTAATTTTACCCGGAGTTTTAGTTGGGTTCGTAATTTTACCCGGACTTTTTAGTTGGGTTCGAATTTTTTACCCGGACTTTTAGTTGGGTTCATAATTTTACCCGGAGTTTTAGTTGGGTTCGTAATTTTACCCGGACCTTTTAGTTGGGTTCGTATTTTGTACCCGGACTTTTAGTTGGGTTCGAAATTTTACCCGGAGTTTTAGTTGGGTTCGTAATTTTACCCGGAGTTTTAGTTGGGTTCGTAATTTTACCCGGAGTCTTGAGTTACCCGGACTTTTTAGTTGGGTTCGTATTTTTACCCGGACTTTTAGTTGGGTTCGTAATTTTACCCGGAGTTTTAGTTGGGTTCGTAATTTTACCCGGAGTTTTAGTTGGGTTCGCAATTTTACCCGGAGTTTTACTTGGGTTCGTAATTTTACCCGGAGTTTTAGTTGGGTTCGTAATTTTACCCGGAGTTTTAGTTGGGTTCGTAATTTTACCCGGACATTTTAGTTGGGTTCGTATTTTTTACCCGGACTTCTAGTTGGGTTCGTAATTTTACCCGGAGTTTTAGTTGGGTTCGTAATTTTACCCGGAGTTTTAGTTGAGTTCGTAATTTTACCCGGAGTTTTAGTTGGGTTCGTAATTTTACCCGGACTTTTTAGTTGGGTTCGTAATTTTACCCCGACTTTTTAGTTGGGTGCCGTATTTTTTACCCGGAGTTTTAGTTGGGTTCGTAATTTTACCCGGAGTTTTAGTTGGGTTCGTAATTTTACCCGGACTTTTTAGTTGTGTTGGTAATTTTACCCGGAGTTTTAGTTGGGTTCATATTTTTTACCGGACTTTTTAGTTGGGTTCGTATTTTTTACCCGGAGTTTTAGTTGGGTTCGTATTTTTTACCCGGAGTTTTAGTTGGGTTCGTATTTTTACCCGGAGTTTTAGTTGGGTTCGTATTTTTACCCGGAGTTTTAGTTGGGTTCGTATTTTTTACCCGGCCTTTTTAGTTGGGTTAGTATTTTTGCCCAGAGTTTTAGTTGGGTTCGTATTTTTTAGCCTGAGTTTTAGTTGGGTTCGTATTTTTTACCCGGAGTTTTAGTTTGGTTCGTATTTTTACCCGGAGTTTTAGTTGGGTTCGTATTTTTACCCGGAGTTTTAGTTGGGTTCGTATTTTTTACCCGGAGTTTTAGTTGGGTTCGTATTTTTACCCGGAGTTTTAGTTGGGTTCGTAATTTTACCCGGACTTTTTAGTTGGGTTCGAATTTTTTACCCGGACTTTTAGTTGGGTTCGTAATTTTACCCGGACTTTTTAGTTGGGTTCGTATTTTTTACCCGGACTTTTAGTTGGTTTCGTAATTTTACCCGGAGTTTTAGTTGGGTTCGTAATTTTACCCGGAGTTTTAGTTGGGTTCGTAATTTTTCCCGGAGTCTTGAGTTAATAGTTGAGTTCGTATTTTTACCCGGACTTTTAGTTGGGTTCGTAATTTTACCCGGAGTTTTAGTTGGGTTCGTATTTTTACCCGGAGTTTTAGTTGGGTTCGTAATTTTACCCGGACTTTTTAGTTGGGTTCGAATTTTTTACCCGGACTTTTAGTTGGGTTCGTAATTTTACCCGGACTTTTTAGTTGGGTTCGTATTTTTTACCCGGACTTTTAGTTGGTTTCATAATTTTACCCGGAGTTTTAGTTGGGTTCGTAATTTTACCCGGAGTTTTAGTTGGGTTCGTAATTTTACCCGGAGTCTTGAGTTAATAGTTGGGTTCGTATTTTTACCCGGACTTTTAGTTGGGTTCGTAATTTTACCCGGAGTTTTAGTTGGGTTCGTAATTTTACCCGGAGTTTTAGTTGGGTTCGTAATTTTACCCGGAGTTTTACTTGGGTTCGTAATTTTACCCGGAGTTTTACTTGGGTTCGTAATTTTACCCGGAGTTTTAGTTGGGTTCGTAATTTTACCCGGAGTTTTAGTTGGGTTCGTAATTTTACCCGGACTTTTTAGTTGGGTTCGTATTTTTTACCCGGACTTTTAGTTGGGTTCGTAATTTTACCCGGAGTTTTAGTTGGGTTCGTAATTTTACCCGGAGTTTTAGTTGAGTTCGTAATTTTATCCGGAGTTTTAGTTGGGTTCGTAATTTTACCCGGACTTTTTAGTTGGGTTCTTAATTTTACCCGGACTTTTTAGTTGGGTTCGTATTTTTTACCCGGAGTTTTAGTTGGGTTCGTAATTTTACCCGGAGTTTTAGTTGGGTTCGTAATTTTACCCGGACTTTTTAGTTGGATTCGTATTTTTTACCCGGACTTTTAGTTGGGTTCGTAATTTTACCCGGAGTTTTAGTTGGGTTCGAATTTTTTACCCGGAGTTTTAGTTGGGTTCGTATTTTTTACCCGGAGTTTTAGTTGGGTGTATCTTTACCCGGAGTTTTATTTGTGTTGGTAATTTTTACCCGGAGTTTTAGTTGGGTTCATATTTTTTACCCGGAGTTTTAGTTGGGTTCGTATTTTTACCCGGAGTTTTAGTTGGGTTCGTATTTTTTACCCGGAGTTTTGGTTGGGTTCGTATTTTTTACCCGGACTTTTTAGTTGGGTTAGTATTTTTGCCCGGAGTTTTAGTTGGGTTCGTATTTTTTACCCGGACTTTTAGTTGGGTTCATAATTTTACCCGGAGTTTTAGTTGGGTTCGTAATTTTACCCGGAGTTTTACTTGGGTTCGTAATTTTACCCGGAGTTTTACTTGGGTTCGTAATTTTACCCGGAGTTTTAGTTGGGTTCGTAATTTTACCCGGAGTTTTAGTTGGGTTCGTAATTTTACCCGGAGTTTTAGTTGGGTTCGTAATTTTACCCGGAGTTTTAGTTGAGTTCGTAATTTTACCCGGAGTTTTAGTTGGGTTCGTAATTTTACCAGGATTTTTTAGTTGGGTTCGTAATTTTACACGGACTTTTTAGTTGGGTTCGTATTTTTTACCCGGAGTTTTAGTTGGGTTCGTAATTTTACCCGGAGTTTAGTTGGGTTCGTAATTTTACCCGGACTTTTTAGTTGGGTTCGTATTTTTTACCCGGACTTTTAGTTGGGTTCGTAATTTTACCCGGAGTTTTAGTTGGGTTCGAATTTTTTACCCGGAGTTTTAGTTGGGTTCGTATTTTTTACCCGGAGTTTTAGTTGGGTTCGTAATTTTACCCGGAGTTTTAGTTGGGTTCGTAATTTTTACCCGGACTTTTTAGTTGGGTTCGTATTTTTTACCCGGACTTTTAGTTGGGTTCGTAATTTTACCCGGAGTTTTAGTTGGGTTCGAATTTTTTACCCGGAGTTTTAGTTGGGTTCGTATTTTTTTACCCGGAGTTTTAGTTGGGTTCGTATTTTTACCCGGAGTTTTAGTTGTGTTGGTAATTTTACCCGGAGTTTTAGTTGGGTTCATATTTTTTACCCGGAGTTTTAGTTGGGTTCGTATTTTTACCCGGAGTTTTAGTTGGGTTCGTATTTTTACCCGGAGTTTTGGTTGGGTTCGTATTTTTTACCCGGACTTTTTAGTTGGGTTAGTATTTTTGCCCGGAGTTTTAGTTGGGTTCGTATTTTTTACCCGGACTTTTAGTTGGGTTCGTAATTTTACCCGGAGTTTTACTTGGGTTCGTAATTTTACCCGGAGTTTTACTTGGGTTCGTAATTTTACCCGGAGTTTTAGTTGGGTTCGTAATTTTACCCGGAGTTTTAGTTGGGTTCGTAATTTTACCCGGACTTTTTAGTTGGGTTCGTATTTTTTACCCGGACTTTTAGTTGGGTTCGTAATTTTACTAGGAGTTTTAGTTGGGTTCGTAATTTTACCGGAGTTTTAGTTGAGTTCGTAATTTTACCCGGAGTTTTAGTTGGGTTCGTAATTTTACCAGGACTTTTTAGTTGGGTTCGTAATTTTACACGGACTTTTTAGTTGGGTTCGTATTTTTTACGCGGAGTTTTAGTTGGGTTCGTAATTTTACCCGGAGTTTTAGTTGGGTTCGTAATTTTACGCGGACTTTTTAGTTGGGTTCGTATTTTTTACCCGGACTTTTAGTTGGGTTCGTAATTTTACCCGAAGTTTTAGTTGGGTTCGAATTTTTTTACCCGGAGTTTTAGTTGGGTTCGTATTTTTTACCCGGAGTTTTAGTTGGGTTCGTATTTTTACCCGGAGTTTTAGTTGTGTTGGTAATTTTACCCGGAGTTTTAGTTGGGTTCATATTTTTTAGCCGGAGTTTTAATTGGGTTCGTATTTTTACCCGGAGTTTTAGTTGGGTTCGTATTTTTACCCGGAGTTTTAGTTGGGTTCGTATTTTTTACCCGGACTTTTTAGTTGGGTTAGTATTTTTGCCCGGAGTTTTAGTTGGGTTCGTATTTTTTACCCGGACTTTTAGTTGGGTTCGTAATTTTACCCGGAGTTTTAGTTGGGTTCGTAATTTTACCCGGAGTTTCACTTGGGTTCGTAATTTTACCCGGACTTTTTAGTTGGGTTCGTATTTTTTACCCGGACTTTTAGTTGGGTTCGTAATTTTACCCGGACTTTTTAGTTGGGTTCGTATTTATTACCCGGACTTTTAGTTGGGTTCGTAATTTTACCCGGAGTTTTAGTTGGGTTCGTAATTTTACCCGAGTTTTACTTGGGTTCGTAATTTTGCCCGGACTTTTTAGTTGGGTTCGTATTTTTTACCCGGAGTTTTAGTTGGGTTCGTAATTTTACCCGGACTTTTTAGTTGGGTTCGTATTTTTTACCCGGACTTTTAGTTGGGTTCGTAATTTTACCCGGAGTTTTAGTTGGGTTCGTATTTTTTACCCGGAGTTTTGTTGGGTTCGTATTTTTTACCCGGAGTTTTAGTTGGGTTCGTATTTTTACCCGGAGTTTTAGTTGTGTTGGTAATTTTACCCGGAGTTTTAGTTGGGTTCATATTTTTTACCGGACTTTTTAGTTGGGTTCGTATTTTTTACCCGGAGTTTTAGTTGGGTTCGTATTTTTTATCCGGAGTTTTAGTTGGGTTCGTATTTTTACCCGGAGTTTTAGTTGGGTTTGTATTTTTACCCGGAGTTTTAGTTGGGTTCGTATTTTTTACCCGGACTTTTTAGTTGGGTTAGTATTTTTGCCCGGAGTTTTAGTTGGGTTCGTATTTTTTACCCGGAGTTTTAGTTGGGTTCGTATTTTTTACCCGGAGTTTTAGTTGGGTTCGTATTTTTACCCGGAGTTTTAGTTGGGTTCGTATTTTTACCCGGAGTTTTAGTTGGGTTCGTATTTTTTACCCGGAGTTTTAGTTGGGTTCGTATTTATACCCGGAGCTTTAGTTGGGTTCGTATTTTTACCCGGAGTTTAGTTGGGTTCGTATTTTTTACCCGGACTTTTTAGTTGGGTTAGTATTTTTGCCCGGAGTTTTAGTTGGGTTCGTATTTTTTTACCCGGAGTTTTAGTTGGGTTCTAAATGTTACCCGGACTTTTTTGTTTGGTTCGTATTTTTTACCCGGAGTTTTAGTTGGGTTCGTAATTTTACCCGCACTTTTTAGTTGGGTTCGTAATTTTACCCGGAGTTTTAGTTGGGTTCGTAATTTTACCCGGAGTTTTAGTTAGGTTCGTAATTTTACCCGGAGTTTTAGTTGGGTTCGTAATTTTACCCGGAGTTTTAGTTGGGTTCGTAATTTTACCCGGACTTTTTAGTTGGGTTCGTATTTTTTACCCGGACTTTTAGTTGGGTTCGTAATTTTACCCGGAGTTTTAGTTGGGTTCGTAATTTTACCCGGAGTTTTAGTTGAGTTCGTAAATTTACCCGGAGTTTTAGTTGGGTTAGTAATTTTACCCGGACTTTTTAGTAGATATAATTCACGGGCTTTGGCTCAAACGGTGGAAGTCAGTCAGTGGAGAAATGACAGCAGTGTTAATGAAGTGCAGCTTGAGACGCCATCTGTCGTCTGGTAGTTTAAGGTTAGTGTGCTACCTGGCGGTCAGATATCGCGCCACCTGTCGGCCATTTTGTGCGACTTGTTTCAAGAAAAACTGCGCCGTCTGTCGGTCGTTTTGTGTACCATTGATTGGTCATATTGCGAATTGTTGCGCATGCGTGTCATCAGTTGATCGTTTTTTTTATAATTTAAATTTATGAGTACCATTTATTGGTCATATTGCGAATTGTTGCGCATGCGTGTCATCTGTTGATCGTTTTATGGCCAGTTTTTAAATTAATCAAAAAATAACAAATTTTTTATAGTGCCATTTTGGCTATTTTCACAACACCATCGTATCTGCAGTTGTCAAAGCGGACAGGGGTGTTGTGGTGTTATGGGGTAATTTTTCAATTAGGTTTTCGATACGGACCTTAGTTTAGGAGATATTGCCACTTTTTTAAATTTAACAAAAAAAAATTGTAGTGCCTTTTTGGCGATTTTTGTAGCGTCGTCGGGTCTGTAGTTGCCAAAGGGGACGGGGGCCCGTGGGGTAATTTTTCAATTAGTTTTTGCCGATACAGACCTTAGTTTAGGAGATATGGCCAGTTTTTAAATTAATCGAAAAATAAAAAAATCTTTATAGTGCCATTTTGGCAATTTTCACAACACCATCGTATCTGCAGTTGTCATAGTGGACAGGGGTGTTGTGGTGTTAGGGGGTAATTTTTCAATTAGTTTTTCAATAGGTCTTGGCCCATATTGTGAATTGTTGCGCATGCGTGTCACTGTTGATCGTTTTTTTTTTTAATTTAATTAAAAAATACCCTTGTTCGGCCATTTTGTGAATTATTTGAAAATGTTTGCGCACGCGCCGTCTGTCAGTCGGTTTGTGTTGTAATATTTTTACTTAATTAAAAAAGTACCTTCTGAATATTTATAATTAAAAAATACCATTGAATTTTTTTTTTGTAGCATCGCGCTCTGTTTATTTTGTAGCATCGCGCTCTGTTTACCGTTAGTCCGATCACTTTACAGGTAGACCCATAAGAACAATATAGCAGCAATTGTTTTTACTGAATGATACGTGTCATTTTGGAACCGAAAGTCAGCCATTTTGAACCGGAAGTCAAACCGGAAGTCATCCATTTTGAACCAGAAGTCGGTCATCTTAGGCACAACGAATCCAAGTCGACCATTTTGAACCGGAAGTAGTCCATTTTGAACCGGAAGTCGTCCATTTTGAACCTGAAATCATGCATTTTGGCATAACGAACCCAAGTCGGCCAATTCGAACCGGAAGTCAACCATTTTGAAGCGGAAGTCAAACCGGAAGTCCCCCAGTTCAAACCGGAAGTCACCCAGTTCAAACCGGAAGTCTGCTATCTTGGGAGCAATGACCTCAAGTAAACCATTTTGAACCGGAAGTCGGCCATTTGAACCGGAAGTCATCCAATTTGAAGCGGAAATAGGCCATCTTGGGCGCAATGAACTCAAGTTAACCATTTTGAACCGGCAGTAGACCATTTTGAATCGGAGTTTACCGTTACCCTAGTATTGTCAGTATTTCACTTTCATCCTAAGAACGAAACCCTACAAATTTAGTAATATGACGTTTGTTACACATAAGCTTACATTGTCGGTGTAAAATTTTGATGAAAAAAAATGTGACCAAAACGCCCATATTAGTATATTAACTTTTTTATATGCCGATGACCTTTATTGAACGCTGGAATCGATTACGCATTGCAAATTAACAAAGTAACAGTACGGAATAGATGCCAATGCATCAACCTCGAATGAGACCGGTTTCCAGCTGTATGGGTATATGTGTGTTTTGAACGGAAAATTTATATTCGCAGAAACTTGCAAATACAAATTAATTAAAAAACAGAAAACTAAAATTTTAAGAGGCTTGTCTCAAATCCTTGTGGTAATTGACCCTGACGTTCTTGTGTAATAGACTAAGTATTTCGTTTACTGAAAAAGGCACTTGTTTTATTTTTTTTTTGTTGTCGGGTTAGTTTCTACAACGGACTTACCGGAGTCCATTTTGTTACAGAACTAAACTCAACCATAATTTGCTGGCTGGTTTTTATAGTACGTTTGCGAGGAAAACGGCGACCTCACTTTCTAACGGCCAGCGTAATTGATAAAACGCGATATACGACTATACTTAATTGATTGCATCATACATAATGCAAATTGACTGAATTTGAAGAATCAGGTTGGAGTCTAATAGAAATTATACATCTTAATGTGAATATAAACTATTATTAACCGATAACAGTTGGATTTTTTATTGAACTACCCTTAGATATTAGTAGAAAAAATGGTGTATTAAATATCAAAAATTAAGATGAGTTGAGTTCCAGCTCAATTTGACTGGTTAATTAAAAGGGGTCTAAATTCGTTTTACTTCCTGTCCAGGTAGAAAGAGATAGCTATAGTCAGATGGTTAATATGACAAGGATAGCTGATATCGATGACATCATTACGAGAGACAATCTTATAAATTGCGGTCACAATTGGTATAATTGCAGCGTTTTGTGTGAACTTCCGGTTTTAGCGATACATCGAGATATTCATTGGAGATCGTCAGTTTAGTTTGAGACTTGCATCATGGAAGTCATACAGCAATTCGCCCTGAACGATTACCCAAGCACCATGGAACTACAGGAATCTATAACTCCATCACCAACAATTCTAAACGGCTACCCGAAGACTTCACCAGCATCCTCGGATGGATCCAAGAAACCATATCATTGTGAAGCTTGTGATAAAAGTTACACCTGTCGAAATAATTTAACACGTCATATGAAATCTTGCCACAATAACACTTATACAACGTATAACTGTTCGCAATGTGAGAAGAAATATATGAGAGCTGGAGGGTTATCTCGACATATGAAGAAGTTTCATCAATCAACCATAATAAATCGATGGATTAAAGACGTCAATTCATTGGGAATAGTATCAATCTACTAAAAGATCTTTACATGCATGACTGGAAGTAGGTTTTACATGTAAACGAATGGAATAATAAAGATACTATAAAGAAATATTTTTTTTAAATTATCGTCATAATGCTTACAATAAATGCACCAGCTAGTGCCAGGCTTTTCGAAATTCAATTGTTTGACAATGTTTCTGACCATTAAATATTAACTGCGACTCATTGCTTCTGAAATTTTTATATAAAATATTACCGTTGTCCCAGTATTGTCAGTATTTCACTTTCATCCTAAGAACGAAACCCTACAAATGTAGTTATATGACTTTTGTTACACATAAACTTACATTGTCGGTGTAAAATTTAGATGAAAAAAATGTGACCAAAACGTCCATATTAGTATATTAACTTTTTTATATACCGATAACATTTATTGAACGCTGGAATCGATTACGCATTGCAGATTAACAAAGTAATAGTACGGAATAGATGCCAATGCATCAACCTTGAATGAGACCGGTTTCCAGCTGTACGGGTACATGTGTGTGTTTTTAACGAAGAATTTCTATTCGTAGAAACTTGCAAATTAAATAAACAACAACAGAATCGATTTCGAACGTTAAAACATAACATATTATTTAACACTTTCACTCAAAGTAAAAATAAACTAGCTGGTCCTATCGTCACGCAAACATAATAAAAGATTTATTCAACTTTACCCAACGCCGTTATCCATGTCGGACATCACATTACTGTAATTGCTTGGAGAATGCATTTTTCTGTTTTGTTTCGCATTAACGCAACAAAATCACCAAAGAATTTTGATGTATATGAAAATTAAGGAAGCTCTAAGATGACTTTATTTGACGCTGCTGTCTTGATTTTGGGTAGTGAGATTTTTTAAAATAAACTGTTTTATGCTTAACATAGGAAATCTAAACAAACTAGAATACCAATTTTGGTGTTTCAAAGATGAAGAATAATTGAAAATAAATGTAATTGTGAAGGTGAATTAGACTGTTTACGCAAAATTATGGTGTGCTTTGCACATTCTAAAGAATTAATTGCAAATTTTGTGCATTTAATTTCTAATATGTCGAGAGCACGCAACAAAACCATGCCTCGTTTAACATGAACTCAACAAAAGCTTCAAAGGGGCATCGAAGAATTTTGATGTATATACAAATTAAGGAAGCTCCTAAGATGACTTTGTTTGACGCTGCTGCCTTGATTTTATTTTGTAACACTTTAAAAATAAACTGTGTTATGCTTAACATAGGAAATCTAATCAAACTAGAGCACCAGATTTGGTGTTTCAAAGATGAACAATAATTGAAAATAAATGTAATTGTAAAGGGGCATTAGATTGTTTACGCTAAATTATGGTGTGCTTTGCACATTCCAAAGAATTAGTTCCGAATTTTATGCATTCGATTACTAATAGGTCGAGAGAATTTTGATGTAAATAAAAATTAAGGAAGGTCTAAGATGACTTTGTTTGACCCTGCTGCCTTGAGTTTAGGTTGTGACATTTTAAAAATAAACTGTTTTATGCTTAACATAGGAAATCTAAACAAACTAGAATACCAATTTTTGTGTTTCAAAGATGAACAATAATTGAAAATAAATGTAATTGTAAAGGTGAATTAGACTGTTTACGCAAAATTATGGTGTGCTTTGCACATTCCAAAAAATTAATTGCAATTTTTGTGCATTTAATTTCTAATATGTCGAGAGCACGCAACAAAACCATGCCTCGTTTAACATGAACTCAACAAAAGCTTCAAAGGAGCATCGAAGAATTTTGATGTATATACAAATTAAGGAAGCTCCTAAGATGACTTTGTTTGACGCTGCTGCCTTTTGTGTTGCCTTTTGTAACACTTTAAAAATAAACTGTTTTATGCTTAACATAGGAAATCTAATCAAACTAGAGCACCAGATTTGGTGTTTCAAAGATTAACAATAATTGAAAATAAATGTAATTGTAAAGGGGAATTAGATTGTTTACGCTAAATTATGGTGTGCTTTGCACATTCCAAAGAATTAGTTCCGAATTTTCTGCATTCGATTACTAATAGGTCGAGAGAATTTTGATGTAAATAATAATTAAGGAAGGTCTAAGATGACTTTGTTTGATGCTGCTGCCTTGATTTTAGGTTGTGACATTTTAAAAATAAGCTGTTTTATGCTTACCACGGGAAATCTAAACAAACTAGATAATAATTGAAAATAAATGTAATTGTAAAGGGGAATTAGACTGTTTACGCTAAATTATGGTGTGCTTTGCACATGCTAAAGAATTAATTCCAAATTTGAGGTCGAGAGCACGCGACAAAACCACACCGTCCTGAAACATGACTACGAAAATTTTATATATCGTTGCCCTAATTTAAAAATTGTGTATGTCCATGTTGTTAGAAATACATTTTTTAATCTTTGTCAGTTAGAACTTTTTGCTCTGTCGAATGATTTAACAGCATACATCAAAAGAATTTGATAATTATATTTACGGTGGAATTATGATTGTAATATTTACACAAAACAGTATTTTATGTTTCCTGTAAAAATTGTGTTCTTTGGATATGTACAAATTTCAAATTAGCCCGACGATATGATGTAAAAATAATGTGGTGAATAGGAAGAAATGGCGAGTAAACTGCTACCTAAGCAAAGCTGTCGAAAGGTATTTAATTAGGCTTATATTACTAATTAACATTGGGCGAGCGAACCAGTACCCTCACACCATATTTGAATGACTTTTTTTTTGGTCTTAATTATACATGATCTTTCATAATAACTTGGTGTGCCTATCCCTGTTTGACAGCAAGTGGTTGGCAAAGCGTCTTGAAGACATAAAATGTAAGAAATATGACACTACTTTCAACAAAAATCCCGGTAGTATTTCAAAAAATAAATTTTGTTTTCTCAAAACTTAAAACATACCACTTCAGACATTACTGTTAGACGATTTCTTTTTCAAAAACCAGAGTCCTTCAGTACTCAATCAAAATATCTGAATGAGTTTGTTCTCAATCATAGATGAATATAATGTCCATTCATAATAACTTGTCGTACCTAACTCGATTTGGTGAGAAGCACTTGGTACGGCTATAAAGACCGCTATAAATATGTATATTTCCTCTTCAAATTGGTAAGTCGAGAGCTTCCAGTCTAATGTGGTTAGGCAAACCAAGTTATTAGAAGAGCATGTTGTGAGGGTACTGATATTCACAATTTTAGTCATTTATTAGCTTGATTAAACATCGTTTCGACCAGGACTGCTTAATTCTACATTAGCATTTTGTCTCCATAAGTAGTGATATTTTACGAGCGTATGTTTTGTCGCGGACTCCCCGCCTACAACATTTAAATAATCTCAAGGAAGGCGTCGATATTTTAAGTCGTATGTGTAGTTTGCAGTAATGGTTTTAATGCAAAAGTAAATAATAGTATTGTCGTTGAAATGTTAACTATATAGCGGCGATAGCCAAACAGATAAATTGTATCCATAAGTCGGATGAAAACTATAGAAAATGTTTGCTCTTTACGTTGTTGAGTGACGAAGAGAAACCAGTGCTAAAGGGACTAAAAGGACATAGTGTGTGCTGACAGTCAGGACCCGATACGGGTGTTGGGCCCTGTAGCAATTTCAAGACTACATTGATACACTGATGATTATAAATTGTTACACTACTCTCAAATTTAATTTTTTTTTTGCATCTGTATATTTATTAAATTTATATATTTTTTCATGCATTTGTTTTATTTTAGTGGTAAGATGGAGAAAAAAAACGACAAGAAATTAAAAAAAAACTCATTTATTCAGTATCATAAATTTTTTTCTGCTGATTTATTATATCAAAAAAGGAAATCACACCCCGCTAAGGTCTTGGTGACTGCGATAAGGACGACGTCGTCGTCGTTGTCCACCACGTTTGCAGCCAATCTCGAAGAAGGTAAGCATTTTGATGGGCGCATTGCAGCTCGTTGATGGCATACTTGTTGCAATGATACTTGGCACCAACACCAATGCCATCAGCTCCTCCTGCTACTGCTTGAAGTTTTAGCGTTGAGAGTGCCGGACAACCCATGTCTTCAATATCGAGAATACGTATATTTGGTAGGATGTTTTCTAACCAGCACTTTTTTTGCAGTCCCTTGACGATTATTTGAGAACCGTTATCAATTCCGGCCGTTCGTAAAAGTGAACATAAATTGGTATAAGGAGCCTCTTCTTCTGCTGCCGCTACTTGTTCTTGTTGTTGACGTTGTGTTGTCAAATTGTAGTTACCGCCACTGTAGAGAAAATTCTCATCTTGCTTTTGCCACGTAAGTCCATGTATTTGTGTCGTTACAAAGCGTACATGCCGCTGTAGATTTTCCTCCAAATGTGCGAACTTAACGGGTAATTTGAAAAACTTATGCAACTCACCATGATCGAAATAAACATGTATTAGGGTCAATTCTTTGCATATGAATTCACTATCTTTTAGTTGAAAGCCTTGCACGTCGATGATCCAAGTGTTCATCATCACGGTGTCTTACAACGATGAGACCTCGTCAGTTAGTAATGAGGCAAATGTTTATTACTGAACCGACCGACCGACCGACCGATCGACCGACTGATGCTGACCACGCCAGCAAATGGTCTATACTTTAAAATGCATTCGTTAATTCGACAAATGTTTATTTCTGATTGACAGACGGAGACCTACATACCGACCATCCGATCGACCACGGCGAGACCGACCGACGGTCTTTTGGTCGGTCAGTCTCGACACCAGTCGGTCGGTTGGTTGGTCGGGTGATCGGTCAGTTGATCGGTTAGCCTCGACAGCAGTTGGTCGGTTGATCGGTCAGTTTCGACAGCAGTCGGTCGGTCTCGCCGTGGTCGATCGGATGGTCGGTATGTAGGTCTCCGTCTGTCAATCAGAAATAAACATTTGTCGAATTAACGAATGCATTTTAAAGTATAGACCATTTGCTGGCGTGGTCAGCATCAGTCGGTCGATCGGTCGGTCGGTCGGTCGGTTCAGTAATAAACATTTGCCTCATTACTAACTGACGAGGTCTCATCGTTGTAAGACACCGTGATGATGAACACTTGGATCATCGACGTGCAAGGCTTTCAACTAAAAGATAGTGAATTCATATGCAAAGAATTGACCCTAATACATGTTTATTTCGATCATGGTGAGTTGCATAAGTTTTTCAAATTACCCGTTAAGTTCGCACATTTGGAGGAAAATCTACAGCGGCATGTACGGTTTGTAACGACACAAATACATGGACTTACGTGGCAAAAGCAAGATGAGAATTTTCTCTACAGTGGCGGTAACTACAATTTGACAACACAACGTCAACAACAAGAACAAGTAGCGGCAGCAGAAGAAGAGGCTCCTTATACCAATTTATGTTCACTTTTACGGACGGCCGGAATTGATAACGGTTCTCAAATAATCGTCAAGGGACTGCAAAAAAAGTGCTGGTTAGAAAACATCCTACCAAATATACGTATTCTCAATATTGAAGACATGGGTTGTCCGGCACTCTCAACGCTAAAACTTCAAGCAGTAGCAGGAGGAGCTGATGGCATTGGTGTTGGTGCCAAGTATCATTGCAACAAGCATGCCATCAACGAGCTGCAATGCGCCCATCAAAATGCTTACCTTCTTCGAGATTGGCTGCAAACGTGGTGGACAACGACGACGACGTCGTCCTTATCGCAGTCACCAAGACCTTAGCGGGGTGTGATTTCCTTTTTTGATATAATAAATCAGCAGAAAAAAATTTATGATACTGAATAAATGAGTTTTTTTTTAATTTCTTGTCGTTTTTTTTCTCCATCTTACCACTAAAATAAAACAAATGCATGAAAAAATATATAAATTTAATAAATATACAGATGCAAAAAAAAATTTAAATTTGAGAGTAGTGTAACAATTTATAATCATCAGTGTATCAATGTAGTCTTGAAATTGCTACAGGGCCCAACACCCGTATCGGGTCCTGACTGTCAGCACACACTATGTCCTTTTAGTCCCTTTAGCACTGGTTTCTCTTCGTCACTCAACAACGTAAAGAGCAAACATTTTCTATAGTTTTCATCCGACTTATGGATACAATTTATCTGTTTGGCTATCGCCGCTATATAGTTAACATTTCAACGACAATACTATTATTTACTTTTGCATTAAAACCATTACTGCAAACTACACATACGACTTAAAATATCGACGCCTTCCTTGAGATTATTTAAATGTTGTAGGCGAGGAGTCCGCGACAAAACATACGCTCGTAAAATATCACTACTTATGGAGACAAAATGCTAATGTAGAATTAAGCAGTCCTGGTCGAAACGATGTTTAATCAAGCTAATAAATGACTAAAATTGTGAATATCAGTACCCTCACAACATGCTCTTCTAATAACTTGGTTTGCCTAACCACATTAGACTGGAAGCTCTCGACTTACCAATTTGAAGAGGAAATATACATATTTATAGCGGTCTTTATAGCCGTACCAAGTGCTTCTCACCAAATCGAGTTAGGTACGACAAGTTATTATGAATGGACATTATATTCATCTATGATTGAGAACAAACTCATTCAGATATTTTGATTGAGTACTGAAGGACTCTGGTTTTTGAAAAAGAAATCGTCTAACAGTAATGTCTGAAGTGGTATGTTTTAAGTTTTGAGAAAACAAAATTTATTTTTTTAAATACTACCGGGATTTTTGTTGAAAGTAGTGTCATATTTCTTACATTTTATGTCTTCAAGACGCTTTGCCAACCACTTGCTGTCAAACAGGGATAGGCACACCAAGTTATTATGAAAGATCATGTATAATTAAGACCAAAAAAAAAGTCATTCAAATATGGTGTGAGGGTACTGGTTCGCTCGCCCAATGTTAATTAGTAATATAAGCCTAATTAAATACCTTTCGACAGCTTTGCTTAGGTAGCAGTTTACTCGCCATTTCTTCCTATTCACCACATTATTTTTACATCATATCGTCGGGCTAATTTGAAATTTGTACATATCCAAAGAACACAATTTTTACAGGAAACATAAAATACTGTTTTGTGTAAATATTACAATCATAATTCCACCGTAAATATAATTATCAAATTCTTTTGATGTATGCTGTTAAATCATTCGACAGAGCAAAAAGTTCTAACTGACAAAGATTAAAAAATGTATTTCTAACAACATGGACATACACAATTTTTAAATTACGGCAACGATATATAAAATTTTCGTAGTCATGTTTCAGGACGGTGTGGTTTTGTCGCGTGCTCTCGACCTCAAAAACCCTCACAACATGCTCTCCTAATAACTTGGTTTGCCTAACCACATTAGACTGGAAGCTCTCGACTTACCAATTTGAAGAGGAAATATACATATTTATAGCGGTCTTTATAGCCGTACCAAGTGCTTCTCACCAAATCGAGTTAGGTACGACAAGTTATTATGAATGGACATTATATTCATCTATGATTGAGAACAAACTCATTCAGATATTTTGATTGAGTACTGAAGGACTCTGGGTTTTGAAAAAGAAATCGTCTAACAGTAATGTCTGAAGTGGTATGTTTTAAGTTTTGAGAAAACAAAATTTATTTTTTGAAATACTACCGGGATTTTTGTTGAAAGTAGTGTCATATTTCTTACATTTTATGTCTTCAAGACGCTTTGCCAACCACTTGCTGTCAAACAGGGATAGGCACACCAAGTTATTATGAAAGATCATGTATAATTAAGACCAAAAAAAAAGTCATTCAAATATGGTGTGAGGGTACTGGTTCGCTCGCCCAATGTTAATTAGTAATATAAGCCTAATTAAATACCTTTCGACAGCTTTGCTTAGGTAGCAGTTTACTCGCCATTTCTTCCTATTCACCACATTATTTTTACATCATATCGTCGGGCTAATTTGAAATTTGTACATATCCAAAGAACACAATTTTTACAGGAAACATAAAATACTGTTTTGTGTAAATATTACAATCATAATTCCACCGTAAATATAATTATCAAATTCTTTTGATGTATGCTGTTAAATCATTCGACAGAGCAAAAAGTTCTAACTGACAAAGATTAAAAAATGTATTTCTAACAACATGGACATACACAATTTTTAAATTACGGCAACGATATATAAAATTTTCGTAGTCATGTTTCAGGACGGTGTGGTTTTGTCGCGTGCTCTCGACCTCAAATTTGGAATTAATTCTTTAGCATGTGCAAAGCACACCATAATTTAGCGTAAACAGTCTAATTCCCCTTTACAATTACATTTATATTCAATTATTATCTAGTTTGTTTAGATTTCTCGTGGTAAGCATAAAACAGCTTATTTTTAAAATGTCACAACCTAAAATCAAGGCAGCAGCATCAAACAAAGTCATCTTAGACCTTCCTTAATTATTATTTACATCAAAATTCTCTCGACCTATTAGTAATCGAATGCAGAAAATTCGGAACTAATTCTTTGGAATGTGCAAAGCACACCATAATTTAGCGTAAACAATCTAATTCCCCTTTACAATTACATTTATTTTCAATTATTGTTAATCTTTGAAACACCAAATCTGGTGCTCTAGTTTGATTAGATTTCCTATGTTAAGCATAAAACAGTTTATTTTTAAAGTGTTTCAAAAGGCAACACAAAAGGCAGCAGCGTCAAACAAAGTCATCTTAGGAGCTTCCTTAATTTGTATATACATCAAAATTCTTCGATGCTCCTTTGAAGCTTTTGTTGAGTTCATGTTAAACGAGGCATGGTTTTGTTGCGTGCTCTCGACATATTAGAAATTAAATGCACAAAAATTGCAATTAATTTTTTGGAATGTGCAAAGCACACCATAATTTTGCGTAAACAGTCTAATTCACCTTTACAATTACATTTATTTTCAATTATTGTTCATCTTTGAAACACAAACATTGGTATTCTAGTTTGTTTAGATTTCCTATGTTAAGCATAAAACAGTTTATTTTTAAAATGTCACAACCTAAAATCAAGGCAGCAGGGTCAAACAAAGTCATCTTAGACCTTCCTTAATTTTTATTTACATCAAAATTCTCTCGACCTATTAGTAATCGAATGCATAAAATTCGGAACTAATTCTTTGGAATGTGCAAAGCACACCATAATTTAGCGTAAACAATCTAATGCCCCTTTACAATTACATTTATTTTCAATTATTGTTCATCTTTGAAACACCAAATCTGGTGCTCTAGTTTGATTAGATTTCCTATGTTAAGCATAACACAGTTTATTTTTAAAGTGTTACAAAATAAAATCAAGGCAGCAGCGTCAAACAAAGTCATCTTAGGAGCTTCCTTAATTTGTATATACATCAAAATTCTTCGATGCTCCTTTGAAGCTTTTGTTGAGTTCATGTTAAACGAGGCATGGTTTTGTTGCGTGCTCTCGACATATTAGAAATTAAATGCACAAAATTTGCAATTAATTCTTTAGAATGTGCAAAGCACACCATAATTTTGCGTAAACAGTCTAATTCACCTTCACAATTACATTTATTTTCAATTATTCTTCATCTTTGAAACACCAAAATTGGTATTCTAGTTTGTTAAGATTTCCTATGTTAAGCATAAAACAGTTTATTTTAAAAAATCTCACTACCCAAAATCAAGACAGCAGCGTCAAATAAAGTCATCTTAGAGCTTCCTTAATTTTCATATACATCAAAATTCTTTGGTGATTTTGTTGCGTTAATGCGAAACAAAACAGAAAAATGCATTCTCCAAGCAATTACAGTAATGTGATGTCCGACATGGATAACGGCGTTGGGTAAAGTTGAATAAATCTTTTATTATGTTTGCGTGACGATAGGACCAGCTAGTTTATTTTTACTTTGAGTGAAAGTGTTAAATAATATGTTATGTTTTAACGTTCGAAATCGATTCTGTTGTTGTTTATTTAATTTGCAAGTTTCTACGAATAGAAATTCTTCGTTAAAAACACACACATGTACCCGTACAGCTGGAAACCGGTCTCATTCAAGGTTGATGCATTGGCATCTATTCCGTACTATTACTTTGTTAATCTGCAATGCGTAATCGATTCCAGCGTTCAATAAATGTTATCGGTATATAAAAAAGTTAATATACTAATATGGACGTTTTGGTCACATTTTTTTCATCTAAATTTTACACCGACAATGTAAGTTTATGTGTAACAAAAGTCATATAACTACATTTGTAGGGTTTCGTTCTTAGGATGAAAGTGAAATACTGACAATACTGGGACAACGGTAATATTTTATATAAAAATTTCAGAAGCAATGAGTCGCAGTTAATATTTAATGGTCAGAAACATTGTCAAACAATTGAATTTCGAAAAGCCTGGCACTAGCTGGTGCATTTATTGTAAGCATTATGACGATAATTTAAAAAAAATATTTCTTTATAGTATCTTTATTATTCCATTCGTTTACATGTAAAACCTACTTCCAGTCATGCATGTAAAGATCTTTTAGTAGATTGATACTATTCCCAATGAATTGACGTCTTTAATCCATCGATTTATTATGGTTGATTGATGAAACTTCTTCATATGTCGAGATAACCCTCCAGCTCTCATATATTTCTTCTCACATTGCGAACAGTTATACGTTGTATAAGTGTTATTGTGGCAAGATTTCATATGACGTGTTAAATTATTTCGACAGGTGTAACTTTTATCACAAGCTTCACAATGATATGGTTTCTTGGATCCATCCGAGGATGCTGGTGAAGTCTTCGGGTAGCCGTTTAGAATTGTTGGTGATGGAGTTATAGATTCCTGTAGTTCCATGGTGCTTGGGTAATCGTTCAGGGCGAATTGCTGTATGAGTTCCATGATGCAAGTCTCAAACTAAACTGACGATCTCCAATGAATATCTCGATGTATCGCTAAAACCGGAAGTTCACACAAAACGCTGCAATTATACCAATTGTGACCGCAATTTATAAGATTGTCTCTCGTAATGATGTCATCGATATCAGCTATCCTTGTCATATTAACCATCTGACTATAGCTATCTCTTTCTACCTGGACAGGAAGTAAAACGAATTTAGACCCCTTTTAATTAACCAGTCAAATTGAGCTGGAACTCAACTCATCTTAATTTTTGATATTTAATACACCATTTTTTCTACTAATATCTAAGGGTAGTTCAATAAAAAATCCAACTGTTATCGGTTAATAATAGTTTATATTCACATTAAGATGTATAATTTCTATTAGACTCCAACCTGATTCTTCAAATTCAGTCAATTTGCATTATGTATGATGCAATCAATTAAGTATAGTCGTATATCGCGTTTTATCAATTACGCTGGCCGTTAGAAAGTGAGGTCGCCGTTTTCCTCGCAAACGTACTATAAAAACCAGCCAGCAAATTATGGTTGAGTTTAGTTCTGTAACAAAATGGACTCCGGTAAGTCCGTTGTAGAAACTAACCCGACAACAAAAAAAAATAAAACAAGTGCTTTTTTCAGTAAACGAAATACTTAGTCTATTACACAAGAACGTCAGGGTCAATTACCACAAGGATTTGAGACAAGCCTCTTAAAATTTTAGTTTTCTGTTTTTTAATTAATTTGTATTTGCAAGTTTCTGCGAATATAAATTTTCCGTTCAAAACACACATATACCCATACAGCTGGAAACCGGTCTCATTCGAGGTTGATGCATTGGCATCTATTCCGTACTGTTACTTTGTTAATTTGCAATGCGTAATCGATTCCAGCGTTCAATAAAGGTCATCGGCATATAAAAAAGTTAATATACTAATATGGGCGTTTTGGTCACATTTTTTTTCATCAAAATTTTACACCGACAATGTAAGCTTATGTGTAACAAACGTCATATTACTAAATTTGTAGGGTTTCGTTCTTAGGATGAAAGTGAAATACTGACAATACTAGGGTAACGGTAAACTCCGATTCAAAATGGTCTACTGCCGGTTCAAAATGGTTAACTTGAGTTCATTGCGCCCAAGATGGCCTATTTCCGCTTCAAATTGGATGACTTCCGGTTCAAATGGCCGACTTCCGGTTCAAAATGGTTTACTTGAGGTCATTGCTCCCAAGATGGCAGACTTCCGGTTTGAACTGGGTGACTTCCGGTTTGAACTGGGGGACTTCCGGTTTGACTTCCGCTTCAAAATGGTTGACTTCCGGTTCGAATTGGCCGACTTGGGTTCGTTATGCCAAAATGCATGATTTCAGGTTCAAAATGGACGACTTCCGGTTCAAAATGGACTACTTCCGGTTCAAAATGGTCGACTTGGATTCGTTGTGCCTAAGATGACCGACTTCTGGTTCAAAATGGATGACTTCCGGTTTGACTTCCGGTTCAAAATGGCTGACTTTCGGTTCCAAAATGACACGTATCATTCAGTAAAAACAATTGCTGCTATATTGTTCTTATGGGTCTACCTGTAAAGTGATCGGACTAACGGTAAACAGAGCGCGATGCTACAAAATAAACAGAGCGCGATGCTACAAAAAAAAAAATTCAATGGTATTTTTTAATTATAAATATTCAGAAGGTACTTTTTTAATTAAGTAAAAATATTACAACACAAACCGACTGACAGACGGCGCGTGCGCAAACATTTTCAAATAATTCACAAAATGGCCGAACAAGGGTATTTTTTAATTAAATTTAAAAAAAAAAACGATCAACAGTGACACGCATGCGCAACAATTCACAATATGGGCCAAGACCTATTGAAAAACTAATTGAAAAATTACCCCCTAACACCACAACACCCCTGTCCACTATGACAACTGCAGATACGATGGTGTTGTGAAAATTGCCAAAATGGCACTATAAAGATTTTTTTATTTTTCGATTAATTTAAAAACTGGCCATATCTCCTAAACTAAGGTCTGTATCGGCAAAAACTAATTGAAAAATTACCCCACGGGCCCCCGTCCCCTTTGGCAACTACAGACCCGACGACGCTACAAAAATCGCCAAAAAGGCACTACAATTTTTTTTTGTTAAATTTAAAAAAGTGGCAATATCTCCTAAACTAAGGTCCGTATCGAAAACCTAATTGAAAAATTACCCCCTAACACCACAACACCCCTGTCCGCTTTGACAACTGCAGATACGATGGTGTTGTGAAAATAGCCAAAATGGCACTATAAAAAATTTGTTATTTTTTGATTAATTTAAAAACTGGCCATAAAACGATCAACAGATGACACGCATGCGCAACAATTCGCAATATGACCAATAAATGGTACACATAAATTTAAATTATAAAAAAAAACGATCAACTGATGACACGCATGCGCAACAATTCGCAATATGACCAATCAATGGTACACAAAACGACCGACAGACGGCGCAGTTTTTCTTGAAACAAGTCGCACAAAATGGCCGACAGGTGGCGCGATATCTGACCGCCAGGTAGCACACTAACCTTAAACTACCAGCCGACAGATGGCGTCTCAAGCTGCACTTCATTAACACTGCTGTCATTTCTCCACTGACTGACTTCCACCGTTTGAGCCAAAGCCCGTGAATTATATCTACTCTTTTTATTTGGGTTCGTAATTTTACCCGGACTTTTTAGTTGGGTTCGTAATTTTACCCGGAGTTTTAGTTGGATTCGTAATTTTACCCGGAGTTTTACTTGGGTTCGTAATTTTACCCGGACATTTTAGTTGGGTTCGTATTTTTTACCCGGACTTCTAGTTGGGTTCGTAATTTTACCCGGAGTTTTAGTTGGGTTCGTAATTTTACCCGGAGTTTTAGTTGAGTTCGTAATTTTACCCGGAGTTTTAGTTGGGTTCGTAATTTTACCCGGACTTTTTAGTTGGGTTCGTAATTTTACCCCGACTTTTTAGTTGGGTGCCGTATTTTTTACCCGGAGTTTTAGTTGGGTTCGTAATTTTACCCGGAGTTTTAGTTGGGTTCGTAATTTTACCCGGACTTTTTAGTTGTGTTGGTAATTTTACCCGGAGTTTTAGTTGGGTTCATATTTTTTCCGGACTTTTTAGTTGGGTTCGTATTTTTTACCCGGAGTTTTAGTTGGGTTCGTATTTTTTACCCGGAGTTTTAGTTGGGTTCGTATTTTTACCCGGAGTTTTAGTTGGGTTCGTATTTTTACCCGGAGTTTTAGTTGGGTTCGTATTTTTTACCCGGACTTTTTAGTTGGGTTAGTATTTTTGCCCGGAGTTTTAGTTGGGTTCGTATTTTTTAGCCTGAGTTTTAGTTGGGTTCGTATTTTTTACCCGGAGTTTTAGTTTGGTTCGTATTTTTACCCGGAGTTTTAGTTGGGTTCGTATTTTTACCCGGAGTTTTAGTTGGGTTCGTATTTTTTACCCGGAGTTTTAGTTGGGTTCGTATTTTTACCCGGAGTTTTAGTTGGGTTCGTAATTTTACCCGGACTTTTTAGTTGGGTTCGAATTTTTTACCCGGACTTTTAGTTGGGTTCGTAATTTTACCCGGACTTTTTAGTTGGGTTCGTATTTTTTACCCGGACTTTTAGTTGGGTTCGTAATTTTACCCGGAGTTTTAGTTGGGTTCGTAATTTTACCCGGAGTTTTAGTTGGGTTCGTAATTTTACCCGGAGTCTTGAGTTAATAGTTGGGTTCGTATTTTTACCCGGACTTTTAGTTGGGTTCGTAATTTTACCCGGAGTTTTAGTTGGGTTCGTAATTTTACCCGGAGTTTTAGTTGGGTTCGTAATTTTACCCGGAGTTTTACTTGGGTTCGTAATTTTACCCGGAGTTTTACTTGGGTTCGTAATTTTACCCGGAGTTTTAGTTGGGTTCGTAATTTTACCCGGAGTTTTAGTTGGGTTCGTAATTTTACCCGGACTTTTTAGTTGGGTTCGTATTTTTTACCCGGACTTTTAGTTGGGTTCGTAATTTTACCCGGAGTTTTAGTTGGGTTCGTAATTTTACCCGGAGTTTTAGTTGAGTTCGTAATTTTACCCGGAGTTTTAGTTGGGTTCGTAATTTTACCCGGACTTTTTAGTTGGGTTCGTAATTTTACCCGGACTTTTAGTTGGGTTCGTATTTTTTACCCGGAGTTTTAGTTGGGTTCGTAATTTTACCCGGAGTTTTAGTTGGGTTCGTAATTTTACCCGGACTTTTTAGTTGGGTTCGTATTTTTTACCCGGACTTTTAGTTGGGTTCGTAATTTTACCCGGAGTTTTAGTTGGGTTCGAATTTTTTACCCGGAGTTTTAGTTGGGTTCGTATTTTTTACCCGGAGTTTTAGTTGGGTTCGTATTTTTACCCGGAGTTTTAGTTATGTTGGTAATTTTACCTGGAGTTTTAGTTGGGTTCATATTTTTTACCCGGAGTTTTAGTTGGGTTCGTATTTTTACCCGGAGTTTTAGTTGGGTTCGTATTTTTACCCGGAGTTTTGGTTGGGTTCGTATTTTTTACCCGGACTTTTTAGTTGGGTTAGTATTTTTGCCCGGAGTTTTAGTTGGGTTCGTATTTTTTACCCGGACTTTTAGTTGGGTTCATAATTTTACCCGGAGTTTTAGTTGGGTTCGTAATGTTACCCGGAGTTTTACTTGGGTTCGTAATTTTACCCGGAGTTTTACTTGGGTTCGTAATTTTACCCGGAGTTTTAGTTGGGTTCGTAATTTTACCCGGAGTTTTAGTTGAGTTCGTAATTTTACCCGGAGTTTTAGTTGGGTTCGTAATTTTACCAGGACTTTTTAGTTGGGTTCGTAATTTTACACGGACTTTTTAGTTGGGTTCGTATTTTTTACCCGGAGTTTTAGTTGGGTTCGTAATTTTACCCGGAGTTTTAGTTGGGTTCGTAATTTTACCCGGACTTTTTAGTTGGGTTCGTATTTTTTACCCGGACTTTTAGTTGGGTTCGTAATTTTACCCGGAGTTTTAGTTGGGTTCGAATTTTTTACCCGGAGTTTTAGTTGGGTTCGTATTTTTTACCCGGAGTTTTAGTTGGGTTCGTATTTTTACCCGGAGTTTTAGTTGTGTTGGTAATTTTACCCGGAGTTTTAGTTGGGTTCATATTTTTTAGCCGGAGTTTTAGTTGGATTCGTATTTTTACCCGGAGTTTTAGTTGGGTTCGTATTTTTACCCGGAGTTTTAGTTGGGTTCGTATTTTTTACCCGGACTTTTTAGTTGGGTTAGTATTTTTGCCCGGAGTTTTAGTTGGGTTCGTATTTTTTACCCGGACTTTTAGTTGGGTTCGTAATTTTACCCGGAGTTTTAGTTGGGTTCGTAATTTTACCCGGAGTTTCACTTGGGTTCGTAATTTTACCCGGACTTTTTAGTTGGGTTCGTATTTTTTACCCGGACTTTTAGTTGGGTTCGTAATTTTACCCGGACTTTTTAGTTGGGTTCGTATTTTTTACCCGGACTTTTAGTTGGGTTCGTAATTTTACCCGGAGTTTTAGTTGGGTTCGTAATTTTACCCGGAGTTTTACTTGGGTTCGTAATTTTACCCGGATTTTTTAGTTGGGTTCGTATTTCTTACCCGGAGTTTTAGTTGGGTTCGTAATTTTACCCGGACTTTTTAGTTGGGTTCGTATTTTTTACCCGGACTTTTAGTTGGGTTCGTAATTTTACCCGGAGTTTTAGTTGGGTTCGTATTTTTTACCCGGAGTTTTGTTGGGTTCGTATTTTTTACCCGGAGTTTTAGTTGGGTTCGTATTTTTACCTGGAGTTTTAGTTGTGTTGGTAATTTTACCCGGAGTTTTAGTTGGGTTCATATTTTTTACCGGACTTTTTAGTTGGGTTCGTATTTTTTACCCGGCGTTTTAGTTGGGTTCGTATTTTTATCCGGAGTTTTAGTTGGGTTCGTATTTTTACCCGGAGTTTTAGTTGGGTTTGTATTTTTACCCGGAGTTTTAGTTGGGTTCGTATTTTTTACCCGGACTTTTTAGTTGGGTTAGTATTTTTGCCCGGAGTTTTAGTTGGGTTCGTATTTTTTAGCCTGAGTTTTAGTTGGGTTCGTATTTTTTACCCGGAGTTTTAGTTTGGTTCGTATTTTTACCCGGAGTTTTAGTTGGGTTCGTATTTTTACCCGGAGTTTTAGTTGGGTTCGTATTTTTTACCGGAGTTTTAGTTGGGTTCGTATTTTTACCCGGAGTTTTAGTTGGGTTCGTAATTTTACCCGGACTTTTTAGTTGGGTTCGAATTTTTTACCCGGACTTTTAGTTGGGTTCGTAATTTTACCCGGACTTTTTAGTTGGGTTCGTATTTTTTACCCGGACTTTTAGTTGGGTTCGTAATTTTACCCGGAGTTTTAGTTGGGTTCGTAATTTTACCCGGAGTTTTAGTTGGGTTCGTAATTTTACCCGGAGTCTTGAGTTAATAGTTGGGTTCGTATTTTTACCCGGACTTTTAGTTGGGTTCGTAATTTTACCCGGAGTTTTAGTTGGGTTCGTAATTTTACTCGGAGTTTTAGTTGGGTTCGTAATTTTACCCGGAGTTTTACTTGGGTTCGTAATTTTACCCGGAGTTTTACTTGGGTTCGTAATTTTACCCGGAGTTTTAGTTGGGTTCGTAATTTTACCCGGAGTTTTAGTTGGGTTCGTAATTTTACCCGGACTTTTTAGTTGGGTTCGTATTTTTTACCCGGACTTTTAGTTGGGTTCGTAATTTTACCCGGAGTTTTAGTTGGGTTCGTAATTTTACCCGGAGTTTTAGTTGAGTTCGTAATTTTACCCGGAGTTTTAGTTGGGTTCGTAATTTTACCCGGACTTTTTAGTTGGGTTCGTAATTTTACCCGGACTTTTTAGTTGGGTTCGTATTTTTTACCCGGAGTTTTAGTTGGGTTCGTAATTTTACCCGGAGTTTTAGTTGGGTTCGTAATTTTACCCGGACTTTTTAGTTGGGTTCGTATTTTTTACCCGGA
>CAXIES010000491.1:0-59722 GCA_964023965.1 Melinopterus prodromus
CCAACTAAAAGTCGGGTAAAAAATACGAACCCAACTAAAAAGTCCGGGTAAAATTACGAACCCAACTAAAACTCCGGGTAAAATTACAAACCCAACTAAAACTCCGGGTAAAATTACGAACCCAAGTAAAACTCCGGGTAAAATTACGAACCCAAGTAAAACTCGCGGTAAAATTACGAACCCAACTAAAACTCCGGGTAAAATTACGAACCCAGCTAAAACTCCGGGTAAAATTACGAACCCAACTAAAAGTCCGGGTAAAAAATACGAACCCAACTAAAAAGTCAGGGTAAAATTACGAACCCAAGTAAAACTCCGGGTAAAATTACGAACCCAACTAAAAAGTCAGGTAAAATTACGAACCCAAATAAAAAGTCCGGGTAAAATTACGAACCCAAGTGAAAACTCCGGGTAAAATTACGAACCCAACTAAAACTCCGGGTAAAATTACGAACCCAACTAAAAGTCCGGGTAAAAAATACGAACCCAACTAAAACTCCGGGCAAAAATACTAACCCAACTAAAAAGTCCGGGTAAAAAATACGAACCCAACTAAAACTCCGGGTAAAAATACGAACCCAACTAAAACTCCGGGTAAAAATACGAACCCAACTAAAACTCCGGGTAAAAAATATGAACCCAGCTAAAACTCCGGGTAAAATTACCAACACAACTAAAACTCCGGGTAAAAATACGAACCCAACTAAAACTCCGGGTTAAAAAATACGAACCCAACTAAAACTCCGGGTAAAAAATTCGAACCCAACTAAAACTCCGGGTAAAATTACGAACCCAACTAAAAGTCCGGGTAAAAAATACGAACCCTACTAAAAAGTCCGGGTAAAATTACGAACCCAACTAAAACTCCGGGTAAAATTACGAACCCAACTAAAACTCCGGGTAAAAAATACGAACCCAACTAAAAAGTGCGGGTAAAATTACGAACCCAACTAAAAAGTCCGGGTAAAATTACGAACCCAACTAAAACTCCGGGTAAAATTACGACTCAACTAAAACTCCGGGTAAAATTACGAACCCAACTAAAACTCCGGGTAAAATTACGAACCCAACTAAAAGTCCGGGTAAAAAATACGAACCGAACTAAAAAGTCCGGGTAAAATTACGAACCCAACTAAAACTCCGGGTAAAATTACGAACCCAACTAAAACTCCGGGTAAAATTACGAACCCAAGTAAAACTCCGGGTAAAATTACGAACCCAAGTAAAACTCCGGGTAAAATTACGAACCCAACTAAAACTCCGGGTAAAATTACGAACCCAACTAAAACTCCGGGTAAAATTACGAACCCAACTAAAAGTCCGGGTAAAAATACGAACCCAACTATTAACTCAAGACTCCGGGTAAAATTACGAACCCAACTAAAACTCCGGGTAAAATTACGAACCCAACTAAAACTCCGGTAAAATTACGAACCCAACTAAAAGTCCGGGTAAAAAATACGAACCCAACTAAAAAGTCCGGGTAAAATTACGAACCAACTAAAAAGTCCGGGTAAAATTACGACCCAACTAAAACTCCGGGTAAAAATACGAACCCAACTAAAACTCCGGGTAAAAAATACGAACCCAACTAAAACTCCGGGTAAAAATACGAACCCAACTAAAACTCCGGGTAAAAATACGAACCCAACTAAAACTCCGGGTAAAAAATACGAACCCAACTAAAACTCCGGCTAAAAAATACGAACCCAACTAAAACTCCGGGCAAAAATACTAACCCAACTAAAAAGTCCGGGTAAAAAATACGAACCCAACTAAAACTCCGGGTAAAAATACGAACCCAACTAAAACTCCGGGTAAAAATACGAACCCAACTAAAACTCCGGGTAAAAAATACGAACCCAACTAAAACTCCGGGTAAAAAATAGGAACCCAACTAAAAGTCCGGTAAAAAATATGAACCCAACTAAAACTCCGGGTAAAATTACCAACACAACTAAAAAGTCCGGGTAAAATTACGAACCCAACTAAAACTCCGGGTAAAATTACGAACCCAACTAAAACTCCGGGTAAAAAATACGGCACCCAACTAAAAAGTCCGGGTAAAATTACGATCCCAACTAAAAAGTCCGGGTAAAATTACGAACCCAACTAAAACTCCGGTAAAATTACGAACTCAACTAAAACTCCGGGTAAAATTACGAACCCAACTAAAAGTCCGGGTAAAAAATACGAACCCAACTAAAAAGTCCGGGTAAAATTCGAACCCAACTAAAACTCCGGGTAAAATTACGAACCCAACTAAAAGTCCGGGTAAAAAATACGAACCCAACTAAAAAGTCCGGGTAAAATTACGAACCCAACTAAAACTCCGGGTAAAATTACGAACCCAACTAAAACTCCGGGTAAAAAATACGGCACCCAACTAAAAAGTCCGGGTAAAATTACGATCCCAACTAAAAAGTCCGGGTAAAATTACGAACCCAACTAAAACTCCGGGTAAAATTACGAACTCAACTAAAACTCCGGGTAAAATTACGAACCCAACTAAAAGTCCGGGTAAAAAATACGAACCCAACTAAAAAGTCCGGGGTAAAATTCGAACCCAACTAAAACTCGGGGTAAAATTACGAACCCAACTAAAAGTCCGGGTAAAAATACGAACCCAACTATTAACTCAAGACTCCGGGTAAAATTACGAACCCAACTAAAACTCCGGGTAAAATTACGAACCCAACTAAAACTCCGGGTAAAATTACGAACCCAACTAAAACTCCGGGTAAAATTACGAACCCAACTAAAAGTCCGGGTAAAAAATACGAACCCAACTAAAAAGTCCGGGTAAAATTACGAACCCAACTAAAACTCCGGGTAAAATTACGAACCCAACTAAAACTCCGGGTAAAAAATACGAACCCAACTAAAAAGTCCGGGTAAAATTCGAACCCAACTAAAACTCCGGCTAAAATTACGAACCCAACTAAAAGTCCGGGTAAAAAATACGAACTCAACTAAAAAGTCCGGGTAAAATTACGAACCCAACTAAAACTCCGGGTAAAATTACGAACCCAACTAAAACTCCGGGTAAAAAATACGAACCCAACTAAAAAGTCCGGGTAAAATTAAAACCCAACTAAAAAGTCCGGGTAAAATTACGAACCCAACTAAAACTCCGGGTAAAATTACGAACTCAACTAAAACTCCGGGTAAAATTACGAACCCAACTAAAACTCCGGGTAAAATTACGAACCCAACTAAAAGTCCGGGTAAAAAATACGAACCCAACTAAAAAGTCCGGGTAAAATTACGAACCCAACTAAAACTCCGGGTAAAATTACGAACCCAACTAAAACTCCGGGTAAAATTACGAACCCAAGTAAAACTCCGGGTAAAATTACGAACCCAAGTAAAACTCCGGGTAAAATTACGAACCCAACTAAAACTCCGGGTAAAATTACGAACCCAACTAAAACTCCGGGTAAAATTACGAACCCAACTAAAAGTCCGGGTAAAAATACGAACCCAACTATTAACTCAAGACTCCGGGTAAAATTACGAACCCAACTGAAACTCCGGGTAAAATTACGAACCCAACTAAAACTCCGGGTAAAATTACGAACCCAACTAAAAGTCCGGGTAAAAAATACGAACCCAACTAAAAAGTCCGGGTAAAATTACGAACCCAACTAAAAAGTCCGCGTAAAATTACGAACCCAACTAAAACTCCGGGTAAAAATACGAACCCAACTAAAACTCCGGGTAAAAAATACGAACCCAACTAAAACTCCGGGTAAAAATACGAACCCAACTAAAACTCCGGGTAAAAATACGAACCCAACTAAAACTCCGGGTAAAAAATACGAACCCAACTAAAACTCCGGCTAAAAAATACGAACCCAACTAAAACTCCGGGCAAAAATACTAACCCAACTAAAAAGTCCGGGTAAAATTACGAACCCAAGTGAAACCCCGGGTAAAATTACAAACCCAACTAAAACTCCGGGTAAAATTACGAACCCAACTAAAAGTCCGGGTAAAAAATACGAACCCAACTAAAACTCCGGGTAAAAATACGAACCCAACTAAATCTCCGGGTAAAAATACGAACCCAACTAAAACTCCGGGTAAAAAATATGAACCCAGCTAAAACTCCGGGTAAAATTACCAACACAACTAAAACTCCGGGTAAAAATACGAACCCAACTAAAACTCCGGGTAAAAAATACGAACCCAACTAAAACTCCGGGTAAAAAATTCGAACCCAACTAAAACTCCGGGTAAAATTACGAACCCAACTAAAAGTCCGGGTAAAAAATACGAACCCAACTAAAAAGTCCGGGTAAAATTACGAACCCAACTAAAACTCCGGGTAAAATTACGAACCCAACTAAAACTCCGGGTAAAAAATACGAACCCAACTAAAAAGTCCGGGTAAAATTACGAACCCAACTAAAAAGTCCGGGTAAAATTACGAACCCAACTAAAACTCCGGGTAAAATTACGAACTCAACTAAAACTCCGGGTAAAATTACGAACCCAACTAAAACTCCGGGTAAAATTACGAACCCAACTAAAAGTCCGGGTAAAAAATACGAACCCAACTAAAAAGTCCGGGTAAAATTACGAACCCAACTAAAACTCCGGGTAAAATTACGAACCCAAGTAAAACTCCGGGTAAAATTACGAACCCAAGTAAAACTCCGGGTAAAATTACGAACCCAACTAAAACTCCGTGTAAAATTACGAACCCAACTAAAACTCCGGTTAAAATTACGAACCCAACTAAAAGTCCGGGTAAAAATACGAACCCAACTATTAACTCAAGACTCCGGGTAAAATTACGAACCCAACTAAAACTCCGGGTAAAATTACGAACCCAACTAAAACTCCGGGTAAAATTACGAACCCAACTAAAAGTCCGGGTAAAAAATACGAACCCAACTAAAAAGTCCGGGTAAAATTACGAACCCAACTAAAAAGTCCGGGTAAAATTACGAACCCAACTAAAACTCCGGGTAAAAATACGAACCCAACTAAAACTCCGGGTAAAAAATACGAACCCAACTAAAACTCCGGGTAAAAATACGAACCCAACTAAAACTCCGGGTAAAAATACGAACCCAACTAAAACTCCGGGTAAAAAATACGAACCCAACTAATACTCCGGCTAAAAAATACGAACCCAACTAAAACTCCGGGCAAAAATACTAACCCAACTAAAAAGTCCGGGTAAAAAATACGAACCCAACTAAAACTCCGGGTAAAAATACGAACCCAACTGAAACTCCGGGTAAAAATACGAACCCAACTAAAACTCCGGGTAAAAAATACGAACCCAACTAAAACTCCGGGTAAAAAATACGAACCCAACTAAAAAGTCCGGTAAAAAATATGAACCCAACTAAAACTCCGGGTAAAATTACCAACACAACTAAAAAGTCCGGGTAAAATTACGAACCCAACTAAAACTCCGGGTAAAATTACGAACCCAACTAAAACTCCGGGTAAAAAATACGGCACCCAACTAAAAAGTCCGGGTAAAATTACGATCCAAACTAAAAAGTCCGGGTAAAATTACGAACCCAACTAAAACTCCGGGTAAAATTACGAACTCAACTAAAACTCCGGGTAAAATTACGAACCCAACTAAAAGTCCGGGTAAAAAATACGAACCCAACTAAAAAGTCCGGGTAAAATTTGAACCCAACTAAAACTCCGGGTAAAATTACGAACCCAACTAAAAGTCCGGGTAAAAAATACGAACCCAAGTAAAACTCCGGGTAAAATTACGAACCCAACTAAAACTCCGGGTAAAATTACGAACCCAACTAAAACTCCGGGTAAAATTACGAACCCAACTAAAAGTCCGGGTAAAAATACGAACCCAACTATTAACTCAAGACTCCGGGTAAAATTACGAACCCAACTAAAACTCCGGGTAAAATTACGAACCCAACTAAAACTCCGGGTAAAATTACGAACCCAACTAAAAGTCCGGGTAAAAAATACGAACCCAACTAAAAAGTCCGGGTAAAATTACGAACCCAACTAAAAAGTCCGGGTAAAATTACGAACCCAACTAAAACTCCGGGTAAAAATACGAACCCAACTAAAACTCCGGGTAAAAAATACGAACCCAACTAAAACTCCGGGTAAAAATACGAACCCAACTAAAACTCCGGGTAAAAATACGAACCCAACTAAAACTCCGGGTAAAAAATACGAACCCAACTAAAACTCCGGCTAAAAAATACGAACCCAACTAAAACTCCGGCAAAAATACTAACCAACTAAAAAGTCCGGGTAAAAAATACGAACCCAACTAAAACTCCGGGTAAAAATACGAACCCAACTAAAACTCCGGGTAAAAAAACGAACCCAACTAAAACTCCGGGTAAAAAATACGAACCCAACTAAAACTCCGGGTAAAAAATACGAACCCAACTAAAAAGTCCGGTAAAAAATATGAACCCAACTAATACTCCGGGTAAAATTACCAACACAACTAAAAAGTCCGGGTAAAATTACGAACCCAACTAAAACTCCGGGTAAAATTACGAACCCAACTAAAACTCCGGGTAAAAAATACGGCACCCAACTAAAAAGTCCGGGTAAAATTACGATCCCAACTAAAAAGTCCGGGTAAAATTACGAACCCAACTAAAACTCCGGGTAAAATTACGAACTCAACTAAAACTCCGGGTAAAATTACGAACCCAACTAAAAGTCCGGGTAAAAAATACGAACCCAACTAAAAAGTCCGGGTAAAATTCGAACCCAACTAAAACTCCGGGTAAAATTACGAACCCAACTAAAAGTCCGGGTAAAAAATACGAACCCAACTAAAAAGTCCGGGTAAAATTACGAACCCAACTAAAACTCCGGGTAAAATTACGAACCCAACTAAAACTCCGGGTAAAATTACGAACCCAACTAAAAAGTCCGGGTAAAATTACGAACCTAACTAAAAAGTCCGGGTAAAATTACGAACCCAACTAAAACTCCGGGTAAAATTACGAACTAAACTAAAACTCCGGGTAAAATTACGAACCCAACTAAAACTCCGGGTAAAATTACGAACCCAACTAAAAGTCCGGGTAAAAAATACGAACCCAACTAAAAAGTCCGGGTAAAATTACGAACCCAACTAAAACTCCGGGTAAAATTACGAACCCAACTAAAACTCCGGGTAAAATTACGAACCCAAGTAAAACTCCGGGTAAAATTACGAACCCAAGTAAAACTCCGGGTAAAATTACGAACCCAACTAAAACTCCGGGTAAAATTACGAACCCAACTAAAACTCCGGGTAAAATTACGAACCCAACTAAAAGTCCGGGTAAAAATACGAACCCAACTATTAACTCAAGACTCCGGGTAAAATTACGAACCCAACTAAAACTCCGGGTAAAATTACGAACCCAACTAAAACTCCGGGTAAAATTACGAACCCAACTAAGAGTCCGGGTAAAAAATACGAACCCAACTAAAAAGTCCGGGTAAAATTACGAACCCAACTAAAAAGTCCGGGTAAAATTACGAACCCAACTAAAACTCCGGGTAAAAATACGAACCCAACTAAAACTCCGGGTAAAAAATACGAACCCAACTAAAACTCCGGGTAAAAATACGAACCCAACTAAAACTCCGGGTAAAAATACGAACCCAACTAAAACTCCGGGTAAAAAATACGAACCCAACTAAAACTCCGGCTAAAAAATACGAACCCAACTAAAACTCCGGGCAAAAATACTAACCCAACTAAAAAGTCCGGGTAAAAAATACGAACCCAACTAAAACTCCGGGTAAAAATACGAACCCAACTAAAACTCCGGGTAAAAATTCGAACCCAACTAAAACTCCGGGTAAAAAATACGAACCCAACTAAAACTCCGGGTAAAAAATACGAACCCTACTAAAAAGTCCGGTAAAAAATATGAACCCAACTAAAACTCCGGGTAAAATTACCAACACAACTAAAAAGTCCGGGTAAAATTACGAACCCAACTAAAACTCCGGGTAAAATTACGAACCCAACTAAAACTCCGGGTAAAAAATACGGCACCCAACTAAAAAGTCCGGGTAAAATTACGATCCCAACTAAAAAGTCCGGGTAAAATTACGAACCCAACTAAAACTCCGGGTAAAATTACGAACTCAACTAAAACTCCGGGTAAAATTACGAACCCAACTAAAACTCCGGGTAAAATTACGAACCCAACTAGAAGTCCGGGTAAAAAAAACGAACCCAACTAAAAAGTCCGGGTAAAATTACGAACCCAACTAAAACTCCGGGTAAAAAATACGACCCCATCTAAAACTCCGGGTAAAAATACGAACCCAACTAAAGCTCCGGGTAAAAATACGAACCCAACTAAAACTGCGGGTAAAAAATACGAACCCAACTAAAACTCCGGGTAAAAATACGAACCCAACTAAAACTCCGGGTAAAAATACGAACCCAACTAAAACTCCGGGTAAAAAATACGAACCCAACTAAAACTCCGGGTAAAAAATACGAACCCAACTAAAACTCCGGGCAAAAATACTAACCCAACTAAAAAGTCCGGGTAAAAAATACGAACCCAACTAAAACTCCGGGTAAAAAATACGAACCCAACTAAAACTCCGGGTAAAAAATACGAACCCAACTAAAAAGTCCGGTAAAAAATATGAACCCAACTAAAACTCCGGGTAAAATTACCAACACAACTAAAAAGTCCGGGTAAAATTACGAACCCAACTAAAACTCCGGGTAAAATTACGAACCCAACTAAAACTCCGGGTAAAAAATACGAACCCAACTAAAAAGTCCGGGTAAAATTACGAACCCAACTAAAAAGTCCGGGTAAAATTACGAACCCAACTAAAACTCCGGGTAAAATTACGAACTCAACTAAAACTCCGGGTAAAATTACGAACCCAACTAAAAGTCCGGGTAAAAAATGCGAACCCAACTAAAAAGTCCGGGTAAAATGACGAACCCAACTAAAACTCCGGGTAAAATTACGAACCCAACTAAAACTCCGGGTAAAATTACGAACCCAAGTAAAACTCCGGGTAAAATTGCGAACCCAAGTAAAACTCCGGGTAAAATTACGAACCCAACTAAAACTCCGGGTAAAATTACGAACCCAACTAAAACTCCGGGTAAAATTACGAACCCAACTAAAAGTCCGGGTAAAAATACGAATCCAACTAAAAAGTCCGGGTAACTCAAGACTGCGGGTAAAATTACGAACCCAACTAAAACTCCGGGTAAAATTACGAACCCAACTAAAACTCCGGGTAAAATTACGAACCCAACTAAAAGTCCGGGTACAAAATACGAACCCAACTAAAAGGTCCGGGTAAAATTACGAACACAACTAAAACTCCGGGTAAAATTATGAACCCAACTAAAAGTCCGGGTAAAATTACGAACCCAACTAAAAAGTCCGGGTAAAATTACGAACCCAACTAAAAAGTCCGGGTAAAATTACGAACCCAATTAAAACTCCGGGTAAAATTACGAACTCAACTAAAACTCCGGGTAAAATTACGAACCCAACTAAAACTCCGGGTAAAATTACGAACCCAACTAAAAGTCCGGGTAAAAAATACGAACCCAACTAAAAAGTCCGGGTAAAATTACGAACCCAACTAAAACTCCGGGTAAAATTACGAACCCAACTAAAACTCCGGGTAAAATTACGAACCCAAGTAAAACTCCGGGTAAAATTACGAACCCAAGTAAAACTCCGGGTAAAATTACGAACCCAACTAAAACTACGGGTAAAATTACGAACCCAACTAAAACTCCGGGTAAAATTACGAACCCAACTAAAAGTCCGGGTAAAAAATACGAACCCAACTAAAAATTCCGGGTAAAATTACGAACCCAAGTAAAACTCCGGGTAAAATTACAAACCCAACTAAAACTCCGGGTAAAATTACGAACCCAACTAAAAAGTCCGGGTAAAATTACGAACCGAAATAAAAAGTCCGGGTAAAATTACTAACCCAACTAAAACTCCGGGTAAAATTACGAACTCAACTAAAACTCCGGGTAAAATTACGAACCCAACTAAAACTCCGGGTAAAAAATAGGAACCAAACAAAAAAGTCCGGGTAACATTTAGAACCCAACTAAAACTCCGGGTAAAAAAATACGAACCCAACTAAAACTCCGGGTAAAAAATACGAACCCAACTAAAACTCCGGGTAAAAATACGAACCCAACTAAAACTCCGGGTAAAAATACGAACCCAACTAAAACTCCGGGTAAAAAATACGAACCCAACTAAAAAGTCCGGGTAAAATTACGAACCCAACTAAAACTCCGGGTAAAATTACGAACCCAACTAAAACTCCGGGTAAAAAATACGAACCCAGCTAAAAAGTCCGGGTAAAATTACGAACCCAACTAAAAAGTCCGGGTAAAATTACGACCCCAACTAAAACTCCGGGTAAAATTACGAACTCAACTAAAACTCCGGGTAAAATTACGAACCCAACTAAAACTCCGGGTAAAATTACGAACCCAACTAAAAGTCCGGGTAAAAAATACGAACCCAACTAAAAAGTCCGGGTAAAATTACGAACCCAACTAAAACTCCGGGTAAAATTACGAACCCAACTAAAACTCCGGGTAAAATTACGAACCCAAGTAAAACTCCGGGTAAAATTACGAACCCAAGTAAAACTCCGGGTAAAATTACGAACCCAACTAAAACTCCGGGTAAAATTACGAACCCAACTAAAACTCCGGGTAAAATTACGAACCCAACTAAAAGTCCGGGTAAAAATACGAACCCAACTAAAACTCCGGGTAAAAATACGAACCCAACTAAAACTCCGGGTAAAAAATACGAACCCAACTAAAACTCCGGGTAAAAAATACGAACCCTACTAAAAAGTCCGGTAAAAAATATGAACCCAACTAAAACTCCGGGTAAAATTACCAACACAACTAAAAAGTCCGGGTAAAATTACGAACCCAACTAAAACTCCGGGTAAAATTACGAACCCAACTAAAACTCCGGGTAAAAAATACGGCACCCAACTAAAAAGTCCGGGTAAAATTACGATCCCAACTAAAAAGTCCGGGTAAAATTACGAACCCAACTAAAACTCCGGGTAAAATTACGAACTCAACTAAAACTCCGGGTAAAATTACGAACCCAACTAAAACTCCGGGTAAAATTACGAACCCAACTAGAAGTCCGGGTAAAAAAAACGAACCCAACTAAAAAGTCCGGGTAAAATTACGAACCCAACTAAAACTCCGGGTAAAAAATACGACCCCATCTAAAACTCCGGGTAAAAATACGAACCCAACTAAAGCTCCGGGTAAAAATACGAACCCAACTAAAACTGCGGGTAAAAAATACGAACCCAACTAAAACTCCGGGTAAAAATACGAACCCAACTAAAACTCCGGGTAAAAATACGAACCCAACTAAAACTCCGGGTAAAAAATACGAACCCAACTAAAACTCCGGGTAAAAAATACGAACCCAACTAAAACTCCGGGCAAAAATACTAACCCAACTAAAAAGTCCGGGTAAAAAATACGAACCCAACTAAAACTCCGGGTAAAAAATACGAACCCAACTAAAACTCCGGGTAAAAATACGAACCCAACTAAAAAGTCCGGTAAAAAATATGAACCCAACTAAAACTCCGGGTAAAATTACCAACACAACTAAAAAGTCCGGGTAAAATTACGAACCCAACTAAAACTCCGGGTAAAATTACGAACCCAACTAAAACTCCGGGTAAAAAATACGAACCCAACTAAAAAGTCCGGGTAAAATTACGAACCCAACTAAAAAGTCCGGGTAAAATTACGAACCCAACTAAAACTCCGGGTAAAATTACGAACTCAACTAAAACTCCGGGTAAAATTACGAACCCAACTAAAAGTCCGGGTAAAAAATGCGAACCCAACTAAAAAGTCCGGGTAAAATGACGAACCCAACTAAAACTCCGGGTAAAATTACGAACCCAACTAAAACTCCGGGTAAAATTACGAACCCAAGTAAAACTCCGGGTAAAATTGCGAACCCAAGTAAAACTCCGGGTAAAATTACGAACCCAACTAAAACTCCGGGTAAAATTACGAACCCAACTAAAACTCCGGGTAAAATTACGAACCCAACTAAAAGTCCGGGTAAAAATACGAATCCAACTAAAAAGTCCGGGTAACTCAAGACTGCGGGTAAAATTACGAACCCAACTAAAACTCCGGGTAAAATTACGAACCCAACTAAAACTCCGGGTAAAATTACGAACCCAACTAAAAGTCCGGGTACAAAATACGAACCCAACTAAAAGGTCCGGGTAAAATTACGAACACAACTAAAACTCCGGGTAAAATTATGAACCCAACTAAAAGTCCGGGTAAAATTACGAACCCAACTAAAAAGTCCGGGTAAAATTACGAACCCAACTAAAAAGTCCGGGTAAAATTACGAACCCAACTAAAACTCCGGGTAAAATTACGAACTCAACTAAAACTCCGGGTAAAATTACGAACCCAACTAAAACTCCGGGTAAAATTACGAACCCAACTAAAAGTCCGGGTAAAAAATACGAACCCAACTAAAAAGTCCGGGTAAAATTACGAACCCAACTAAAACTCCGGGTAAAATTACGAACCCAACTAAAACTCCGGGTAAAATTACGAACCCAAGTAAAACTCCGGGTAAAATTACGAACCCAAGTAAAACTCCGGGTAAAATTACGAACCCAACTAAAACTACGGGTAAAATTACGAACCCAACTAAAACTCCGGGTAAAATTACGAACCCAACTAAAAGTCCGGGTAAAAAATACGAACCCAACTAAAAATTCCGGGTAAAATTACGAACCCAAGTAAAACTCCGGGTAAAATTACAAACCCAACTAAAACTCCGGGTAAAATTACGAACCCAACTAAAAAGTCCGGGTAAAATTACGAACCGAAATAAAAAGTCCGGGTAAAATTACTAACCCAACTAAAACTCCGGGTAAAATTACGAACTCAACTAAAACTCCGGGTAAAATTACGAACCCAACTAAAACTCCGGGTAAAAAATAGGAACCAAACAAAAAAGTCCGGGTAACATTTAGAACCCAACTAAAACTCCGGGTAAAAAAATACGAACCCAACTAAAACTCCGGGTAAAAAATACGAACCCAACTAAAACTCCGGGTAAAAATACGAACCCAACTAAAACTCCGGGTAAAAATACGAACCCAACTAAAACTCCGGGTAAAAAATACGAACCCAACTAAAAAGTCCGGGTAAAATTACGAACCCAACTAAAACTCCGGGTAAAATTACGAACCCAACTAAAACTCCGGGTAAAAAATACGAACCCAGCTAAAAAGTCCGGGTAAAATTACGAACCCAACTAAAAAGTCCGGGTAAAATTACGACCCCAACTAAAACTCCGGGTAAAATTACGAACTCAACTAAAACTCCGGGTAAAATTACGAACCCAACTAAAACTCCGGGTAAAATTACGAACCCAACTAAAAGTCCGGGTAAAAAATACGAACCCAACTAAAAAGTCCGGGTAAAATTACGAACCCAACTAAAACTCCGGGTAAAATTACGAACCCAACTAAAACTCCGGGTAAAATTACGAACCCAAGTAAAACTCCGGGTAAAATTACGAACCCAAGTAAAACTCCGGGTAAAATTACGAACCCAACTAAAACTCCGGGTAAAATTACGAACCCAACTAAAACTCCGGGTAAAATTACGAACCCAACTAAAAGTCCGGGTAAAAATACGAACCCAACTATTAACTCAAGACTCCGGGTAAAATTACGAACCCAACTAAAACTCCGGGTAAAATTACGAACCCAACTAAAACTCCGGGTAAAATTACGAACCCAACTAAAAGTCCGGGTAAAAAATACGAACCCAACTAAAAAGTCCGGGTAAAATTACGAACCCAACTAAAAGTCCGGGTAAAAAATTCGAACCCAACTAAAAAGTCCGGGTAAAATTACGAACCCAACTAAAACTCCGGGTAAAAATACGAACCCAACTAAAACTCCGGGTAAAAAATACGAACCCAACTAAAACTCCGGGTAAAAATACGAACCCAACTAAAACTCCGGGTAAAAATATGAACCCAACTAAAACTCCGGGTAAAAAATACGAACCCAACTAAAACTCCGGCTAAAAAATATGAACCCAACTAAAACTCTGGGCAAAAATACTAACCCAACTAAAAAGTCCGGGTAAAAAATACGAACCCAACTAAAACTTCGGGTAAAAATACGAACCCAACTAAAACTCCGGGTAAAAATACGAACCCAACTAAAACTCCGGGTAAAAAATACGAACCCAACTAAAACTCCGGGTAAAAAATACGAACCCAACTAAAAAGTCCGGTAAAAAATATGAACCCAACTAAAACTCCGGGTAAAATTACCAACACAACTAAAAAGTCCGGGTAAAATTACGAACCCAACTAAAACTCCGGGTAAAATTACGAACCCAACTAAAACTCCGGGTAAAAAATACGGCACCCAACTAAGAAGTCCGGGTAAAATTACGATCCCAACTAAAAAGTCCGGGTAAAATTACGAACCCAACTAAAACTCCGGGTAAAATTACGAACTCAACTAAAACTACGGGTAAAATTACGAACCCAACTAAAACTCCGGGTAAAATTACGAACCACACTAGAAGTCCGGGTAAAAAATACGAACCCAACTAAAAAGTCCGGGTAAAATTACGAACCCAACTAAAACTCCGGGTAAAAAATACGACCCCAACTAAAACTCCGGGTAAAAATACGAACCCAACTAAAGCTCCGGGTAAAAATACGAACCCAACTAAAACTGCGGGTAAAAAATACGAACCCATCTAAAACTCCGGGTAAAAATACGAACCCAACTAAAACTCCGGGTAAAAAATACGAACCCAACTAAAACTCCGGGTAAAAAATACGAACCCAACTAAAACTCCGGGCAAAAATACTAACCCAACTAAAAAGTCCGGGTAAAAAATACGAACCCAACTAAAACTCCGGGTAAAAATACGAACTCAACTAAAACTCCGGGTAAAAATACGAACCCAACTAAAACTCCGGGTAAAAAATACGAACCCAACTAAAACTCCGGGTAAAAAATACGAACCCAACTAAAAAGTCCGGTAAAAAATATGAACCCAACTAAAACTCCGGGTAAAATTACCAACACAACTAAAAAGTCCGGGTAAAATTACGAACCCAACTAAAACTCCGGGTAAAATTACGAACCCAACTAAAACTCCGGGTAAAAAATACGAACCCAACTAAAAAGTCCGGGTAAAATTACGAACCCAACTAAAAAGTCCGGGTAAAGTTACGAACCCAACTAAAACTCCGGGTAAAATTACGAACTCAACTAAAACTCCGGGTAAAATTACGAACCCAACTAAAACTCCGGGTAAAATTACGAACCCAACTAAAAGTCCGGGTAAAAAATGCGAACCAAACTAAAAAGTCCAGGTAAAATTACGAACCCAACTTAAACTCCGGGTAAAATTACGAACCCAACTAAAATTCCGGGTAAAATTACGAACCCAAGTAAAACTCCGGGTAAAATTACGAACCCAAGTAAAACTCCGGGTAAAATTACGAACCCAACTAAAACTCCGTGTAAAATTACGAACCCAACTAAAACTCCGGGTAAAATTACGAACCCAACTAAAAAGTCCGGGTAACTCAAGGCTGCGGGTAAAATTACGAACTCAACTAAAACTCCGGGTAAAATTACGAACCCAACTAAAACTCCGGGTAAAATTACGAACCCAACTAAAAGTCCGGGTAAAAAATACGAACCCAACTAAAAAGTCCGGGTAAAATTACGAACCCAACTAAAACTCCGGGTAAAATTACGAACCCAACTAAAACTCCGGGTAAAATTACGAACCCAAGTAAAACTCCGGGTAAAATTACGAACCCAAGTAAAACTCCGGGTAAAAAATACGAACCCAACTAAAAAGTCCGGTAAAAAATATGAACCCAACTAAAACTCCGGGTAAAATTACCAACACAACTAAAAAGTCCGGGTAAAATTACGAACCCAACTAAAACTCCGGGTAAAATTACGAACCCAACTAAAACTCCGGGTAAAAAATACGAACCCAACTAAAAAGTCCGGGTAAAATTACGAACCCAACTAAAAAGTCCGGGTAAAGTTACGAACCCAACTAAAACTCCGGGTAAAATTACGAACTCAACTAAAACTCCGGGTAAAATTACGAACCCAACTAAAACTCCGGGTAAAATTACGAACCCAACTAAAAGTCCGGGGAAAAAATGCGAACCCAACTAAAAAGTCCAGGTAAAATTACGAACCCAACTAAAACTCCGGGTAAAATTACGAACCCAACTAAAATTCCGGGTAAAATTACGAACCCAAGTAAAACTCCGGGTAAAATTACGAACCCAAGTAAAACTCCGGGTAAAATTACGAACCCAACTAAAACTCCGGGTAAAATTACGAACCCAACTAAAACTCCGGGTAAAATTACGAACCCAACTAAAAGTCCGGGTAAAAATACGAACCCAACTAAAAAGTCCGGGTAACTCAAGGCTGCGGGTAAAATTACGAACTCAACTAAAACTCCGGGTAAAATTACGAACCCAACTAAAACTCCGGGTAAAATTACGAACCCAACTAAAAGTCCGGGTAAAAAATACGAACCCAACTAAAAAGTCCGGGTAAAATTACGAACCCAACTAAAACTCCGGGTAAAATTACGAACCCAACTAAAACTCCGGGTAAAATTACGAACCCAAGTAAAACTCCGGGTAAAATTACGAACCCAAGTAAAACTCCGGGTAAAAATACGAACCCAACTAAAACTCCGGGTAAAAATACGAACCCAACTAAAACTCCGGGTAAAAAATACGAACCCAACTAAAACTCCGGGTAAAAAATACGAACCCAACTAAAAAGTCCGGTAAAAAATATGAACCCAACTAAAGCTCCGGGTAAAATTACCAACACAACTAAAAAGTCCGGGTAAAATTACGAACCCAACTAAAACTCCGGGTAAAATTACGAACCCAAGTAAAACTCCGGGTAAAATTACGAACCCAAGTAAAACTCCGGGTAAAAATACGAACCCAACTAAAACTCCGGGCAAAAATACTAACCCAACTAAAAAGTCCGGGTAAAAAATACGAACCCAACTAAAACTCAGGGTAAAAATACCAACCCAACTAAAACTCCGGGTAAAAATACGAACCCAACTAAAACTCCGGGTAAAAAATACGAACCCAACTAAAACTCCGGGTAAAAATACGAACCCAACTAAAACTCCGGGTAAAAATACGAATCCAACTAAAACTCCGGGTAAAAAATACGAACCCAACTAAAACTCCGGCTAAAAAATACGAACCCAACTAAAACTCCGGGCAAAAATACTAACCCAACTAAAAAGTCCGGGTAAAAAATACGAACCCAACTAAAACTCCGGGTAAAAAAACGAACCCAACTAAAACTCCGGGTAAAAATACGAACCCAACTAAAACTCCGGGTAAAAAATACGAAACCAACTAAAACTCCGGGTAAAAAATACGAACCCAACTAAAAAGTCCGGTAAAAAATATGAACCCAACTAAAACTCCGGGTAAAATTACCAACACAACTAAAACTCCGGGTAAAAATACGAACCCAACTAAAACTCCGGGTAAAAAATACGAACCCAACTAAAACTCCGGGTAAAATTACGAACCCAACTAAAACTCCTGGTAAAATTACGAACCCAACTAAAAGTCCGGGTAAAAAATACGAACCCAACTAAAAAGTCCGGGTAAAATTACGAACCCAACTAAAACTCCGGGTAAAAAATACGACCCCAACTAAAACTCCGGGTAAAAATACGAACCCAACTAAAGCTCCGGGTAAAAATACGAACCCAACTAAAACTGCGGGTAAAAAATACGAACCCATCTAAAACTCCGGGTAAAAATACGAACCCAACTAAAACTCCGGGTAAAAAATACGAACCCAACTAAAACTCCGGGTAAAAAATACGAACCCAACTAAAACTCCGGGCAAAAATACTAACCCAACGAAAAAGTCCGGGTAAAAAATACGAACCCAACTAAAACTCCGAGTAAAAATACGAACCCAACTAAAACTCCGGGTAAAAATACGAACCCAACTAAAACTCCGGGTAAAAAATACGAACCCAACTAAAACTCCGGGTAAAAAATACGAACCCAACTAAAAAGTCCGGTAAAAAATATGAACCCAACTAAAACTCCGGGTAAAATTACCAACACAACTAAAAAGTCCGGGTAAAATTACGAACCCAACTAAAACTCCGGGTAAAATTACGAACCCAACTAAAACTCCGGGTAAAAAATACGAACCCAACTAACAAGTCCGGGTAAAATTACGAACCCAACTAAAAAGTCCGGGTAAAGTTACGAACCCAACTAAAACTCCGGGTAAAATTACGAACTCAACTAAAACTCCGGGTAAAATTACGAACCCAACTAAAACTCCGGGTAAAATTACGAACCCAACTAAAAAGTCCAGGTAAAATTACGAACCCAACTAAAACTCCGGGTAAAATTACGAACCCAACTAAAATTCCGGGTAAAATTACGAACCCAAGTAAAACTCCGGGTAAAATTACGAACCCAAGTAAAACTCCGGGTAAAATTACGAACCCAACTAAAACTCCGGGTAAAATTACGAACCCAACTAAAACTCCGGGTAAAATTACGAACCCAACTAAAAGTCCGGGTAAAAATACGAACCCAACTAAAAAGTCCGGGTAACTCAAGGCTGCGGGTAAAATTACGAACTCAACTAAAACTCCGGGTAAAATTACGAACCCAACTAAAACTCCGGGTAAAATTACGAACCCAACTAAAAGTCCGGGTAAAAAATACGAACCCAACTAAAAAGTCCGGGTAAAATTACGAACCCAACTAAAACTCCGGGTAAAATTACGAACCCAACTAAAACTCCGGGTAAAATTACGAACCCAAGTAAAACTCCGGGTAAAATTACGAACCCAAGTAAAACTCCGGGTAAAAATACGAACCCAACTAAAACTCCGGGTAAAAATACGAACCCAACTAAAACTCCGGGTAAAAAATACGAACCCAACTAAAACTCCGGGTAAAAAATACGAACCCAACTAAAAAGTCCGGTAAAAAATATGAACCCAACTAAAACTCCGGGTAAAATTACCAACACAACTAAAAAGTCCGGGTAAAATTACGAACCCAACTAAAACTCCGGGTAAAATTACGAACCCAACTAAAACTCCGGGTAAAAAATACGAACCCAACTAAAAAGTCCGGGTAAAATTACGAACCCAACTAAAAAGTCCGGGTAAAGTTACGAACCCAACTAAAACTCCGGGTAAAATTACGAACTCAACTAAAACTCCGGGTAAAATTACGAACCCAACTAAAAGTCCGGGTAAAAAATGCGAACCCAACTAAAAAGTCCAGGTAAAATTACGAACCCAACTAAAACTCCGGGTAAAATTACGAACCCAACTAAAATTCCGGGTAAAATTACGAACCCAAGTAAAACTCCGGGTAAAATTACGAACCCAAGTAAAACTCCGGGTAAAATTACGAACCCAACTAAAACTCCGGGTAAAATTACGAACCCAACTAAAACTCCGGGTAAAATTACGAACCCAACTAAAAGTCCGGGTAAAAATACGAACCCAACTAAAAAGTCCGGGTAACTCAAGGCTGCGGGTAAAATTACGAACTCAACTAAAACTCCGGGTAAAATTACGAACCCAACTAAAACTCCCGGTAAAATTACGAACCCAACTAAAAGTCCGGGTAAAAAATACGAACCCAACTAAAAAGTCCGGGTAAAATTACGAACCCAACTAAAACTCCGGGTAAAATTACGAACCCAACTAAAACTCCGGGTAAAATTACGAACCCAAGTAAAACTCCGGGTAAAATTACGAACCCAAGTAAAACTCCGGGTAAAATTACGAACCCAACTAAAACTCCGGGTAAAATTACGAACCCAACTAAAACTCCGGGTAAAATTACGAACCCAACTAAAAGTCCGGGTAAAAAATACGAACTCAACTAAAAATTCCGGGTAAAATTACGAACCCAAGTAAAACTCCGGGTAAAATTACGAACCCAACTAAAACTCCGGGTAAAATTACGAACCCAACTAAAAAGTCCAGGTAAAATTACGAACCCAAATAAAAAGTCCGGGTAAAATTACTAACCCAACTAAAACTCCGGGTAAAATTACGAACTCAACTAAAACTCCGGGTAAAATTACGAACCCAACTAATACTCCGGGTAAAAAATACGAACCAAACAAAAAAGTCCGGGTAACATTTAGAACCCAACTAAAACTCCGGGTAAAAAAATACGAACCCAACTAAAACTCCGGGCAAAAATACTAACCCAACTAAAAAGTCCGGGTAAAAAATACGAACCCAACTAAAACTCAGGGTAAAAATACGAACCCAACTAAAACTCCGGGTAAAAATACGAACCCAACTAAAACTCCGGGTAAAAAATACGAACCCAACTAAAACTCCGGGTAAAAATACGAACCCAACTAAAACTCCGGGTAAAAATACGAACCCAACTAAAACTCCGGGTAAAAAATACGAACCCAACTAAAACTCCGGCTAAAAAATACGAACCCAACTAAAACTCCGGGCAAAAATACTAACCCAACTAAAAAGTCCGGGTAAAAAATACGAACCCAACTAAAACTCCGGGTAAAAATACGAACCCAACTAAAACTCCGGGTAAAAATACGAACCCAACTAAAACTCCGGGTAAAAAATACGAAACCAACTAAAACTCCGGGTAAAAAATACGAACCCAACTAAAAAGTCCGGTAAAAAATATGAACCCAACTAAAACTCCGGGTAAAATTACCAACACAACTAAAACTCCGGGTAAAAATACGAACCCAACTAAAACTCCGGGTAAAAAATACGAACCCAACTAAAACTCCGGGTAAAATTACGAACCCAACTGAAAGTCCGGGTAAAAAATACGAACCCAACTAAAAAGTCCGGGTAAAATTACGAACCCAACTAAAACTCCGGGTAAAATTACGAACCCAACTAAAACTCCGGGTAAAAAATACGAACCCAACTAAAAAGTCCGGGTAAAATTACGAACCCAACTAAAAAGTCCGGGTAAAATTACGAACCCAACTAAAACTCCGGGTAAAATTACGAACTCAACTAAAACTCCGGGTAAAATTACGAACCCAACTAAAACTCCGGGTAAAATTACGAACCCAACTAAAAGTCCGGGTAAAAAATACGAACCCAACTAAAAAGTCCGGGTAAAATTACGAACCCAACTAAAACTCCGGATAAAATTACGAACCCAACTAAAACTCCGGGTAAAATTACGAACCCAAGTAAAACTCCGGGTAAAATTACGAACCCAAGTAAAACTCCGGGTAAAATTACGAACCCAACTAAAACTCCGGGTAAAATTACGAACCCAACTAAAACTCCGGGTAAAATTACGAACCCAACTAAAAGTCCGGGTAAAAATACGAACCCAACTAAAAAGTCCGGGTAACTCTAGACTCCGGGTAAAATTACGAACCCAACTAAAACTCCGGGTAAAATTACGAACCCAACTAAAACTCCGGGTAAAATTACGAACCCAACTAAAAGTCCGGGTACAAAATACGAACCCAACTAAAAGGTCCGGGTAAAATTACGAACCCAACTAAAACTCCGGGTAAAAAATACGAACCCAACTAAAAAGTCCGGGTAAAATTACGAACCCAACTAAAAAGTCCGGGTAAAGTTACGAACCCAACTAAAACTCCGGGTAAAATTACGAACTCAACTAAAACTCCGGGTAAAATTACGAACCCAACTAAAACTCCGGGTAAAATTACGAACCCAACTAAAAGTCCGGGTAAAAAATGCGAACCCAACTAAAAAGTCCAGGTAAAATTACGAACCCAACTAAAACTCCGGGTAAAATTACGAACCCAACTAAAATTCCGGGTAAAATTACGAACCCAAGTAAAACTCCGGGTAAAATTACGAACCCAAGTAAAACTCCGGGTAAAATTACGAACCCAACTAAAACTCCGGGTAAAATTACGAACCCAACTAAAACTCCGGGTAAAATTACGAACCCAACTAAAAGTCCGGGTAAAAATACGAACCCAACTAAAAAGTCCGGGTAACTCAAGGCTGCGGGTAAAATTACGAACTCAACTAAAACTCCGGGTAAAATTACGAACCCAACTAAAACTCCGGGTAAAATTACGAACCCAACTAAAAGTCCGGGTAAAAAATACGAACCCAACTAAAAAGTCCGGGTAAAATTACGAACCCAACTAAAACTCCGGGTAAAATTACGAACCCAACTAAAACTCCGGGTAAAATTACGAACCCAACTAAAACTCCGGGTAAAATTACGAACCCAACTAAAACTCCGGGTAAAATTACGAACCCAACTAAAAGTCCGGGTACAAAATACGAACCCAACTAAAAGGTCCGGGTAAAATTACGAACCCAACTAAAACTCCGGGTAAAAAATACGAACCCAACTAAAAAGTCCGGGTAAAATTACGAACCCAACTAAAAAGTCCGGGTAAAGTTACGAACCCAACTAAAACTCCGGGTAAAATTACGAACTCAACTAAAACTCCGGGTAAAATTACGAACCCAACTAAAACTCCGGGTAAAATTACGAACCCAACTAAAAGTCCGGGTAAAAAATGCGAACCCAACTAAAAAGTCCAGGTAAAATTACGAACCCAACTAAAACTCCGGGTAAAATTACGAACCCAACTAAAATTCCGGGTAAAATTACGAACCCAAGTAAAACTCCGGGTAAAATTACGAACCCAAGTAAAACTCCGGGTAAAATTACGAACCCAACTAAAACTCCGGGTAAAATTACGAACCCAACTAAAACTCCGGGTAAAATTACGAACCCAACTAAAAGTCCGGGTAAAAATACGAACCCAACTAAAAAGTCCGGGTAACTCAAGGCTGCGGGTAAAATTACGAACTCAACTAAAACTCCGGGTAAAATTACGAACCCAACTAAAACTCCGGGTAAAATTACGAACCCAACTAAAAGTCCGGGTAAAAAATACGAACCCAACTAAAAAGTCCGGGTAAAATTACGAACCCAACTAAAACTCCGGGTAAAATTACGAACCCAACTAAAACTCCGGGTAAAATTACGAACCCAAGTAAAACTCCGGGTAAAATTACGAACCCAAGTAAAACTCCGGGTAAAAATACGAACCCAACTAAAACTCCGGGTAAAAATACGAACCCAACTAAAACTCCGGGTAAAAAATACGAACCCAACTAAAACTCCGGGTAAAAAAATACGAACCCAACTAAAAAGTCCGGTAAAAAATATGAACCCAACTAAAACTCCGGGTAAAATTACCAACACAACTAAAAAGTCCGGGTAAAATTACGAACCCAACTAAAACTCCGGGTAAAATTACGAACCCAAGTAAAACTCCGGGTAAAATTACGAACCCAAGTAAAACTCCGGGTAAAAATACGAACCCAACTAAAACTCCGGGCAAAAATACTAACCCAACTAAAAAGTCCGGGTAAAAAATACGAACCCAACTAAAACTCAGGGTAAAAATACCAACCCAACTAAAACTCCGGGTAAAAATACGAACCCAACTAAAACTCCGGGTAAAAAATACGAACCCAACTAAAACTCCGGGTAAAAATACGAACCCAACTAAAACTCCGGGTAAAAATACGAATCCAACTAAAACTCCGGGTAAAAAATACGAACCCAACTAAAACTCCGGCTAAAAAATACGAACCCAACTAAAACTCCGGGCAAAAATACTAACCCAACTAAAAAGTCCGGGTAAAAAATACGAACCCAACTGTTGTCAATTTTGTTAGATACTGTTTGGAAATGACTTGTTACCTAGAAATTAGTGTTACTATGTATTAATAATAAAAACATATATGAGTTGTCAAACATATAGTATTCAATTTTGCAATTAAGAATTTCTCAATTCATACAGTCCACTAAATATTAAACATTTTTTGGTCCGTCGAGCCGGATACGGTGTGTGTGTACTACGATTTTGGAAGATTGGTGTTTAGAAGATTCCGTTACAAGGGCCTACGTGTAACAACGAGCAGGACAACGCAGCGAAGGAGCAGATCTTCGAGCGTACGGAGCCAAGTAGGTGTGTCTCTATTAGGTATATTAGGTACCGCTATTACGTCACTCTACTCTTCAGTCAAAGTCCTAATTGTATCTATTTTATCAATTTATTGGTCCCTAGTTTGTCCAATCTATTATAACCATTTATTTTCCATTTATTTGGTCCATCCATCTTTCCAACTATTTTCTATTTGACCCTACTGTGTAACTATGCCTGGGGAGAACGATTTTACTGGAACCGATGTTGAAAATCAGTTGAGAAGTTTGAAGCAACAAAGGGGATTTTTGAAAGCAAAATTAACACGATTTAGAACCTTTGTTTATGAAACTTACCACGATGAGAATGACGTAGAGCAATTAAAGACTAGATTAAGTAAAAATGAGCATTTGCTGGAGCAATTTGAAGGACTTCAGTTAAAAATTGATGTACTAACGGACGCCGAAGATGTAGGAACACATTTGCAGGATTTTGAAGATGCTTATTATAAAGTTATTGCAGCTGCCCGGACAATAATTAACAGCGTTAATGCGTCAAGTAGTGGTGTATCAAGTAACCAAATGAGTTCAGTCAGTAGAGCAGTATCCAGTTTAAAATTACCATCATTAACATTGCCTAACTTTGCTGGTGAATATAATCAATGGTCGACATTTAAAGATTCATTTATTTCGGCTGTTGATAGTGATGATCGGTTGGGTGATGTACAAAAACTGCAATACCTGCGGGGATGTTTAAAAGGGGAAGCTTTAGCACTTATCGGCAATTTAGTAACAAATAACCAAAACTACAAAATTGCATGGGATTTATTAGTTGAGAGATTTCAAAATAAAAGGCTAATAATTCAGTCTCATCTGAAAGCATTATTAGAAATTCAGAGTATTACAAAAGACAATCAAATGACTCTACGGCAATTTGTTGATACAATTAAAACACAAGTACGTGCTTTGGAGGCATGGAATTTACCAATTAATCAATGGGACACTATTTTAATTTATTTGTATGTTAGCAAATTGGACTTCTTTACTAGGAAAGAGTGGGAAACAGAGTTAAGCCAAAAAGATGGAGACTATTTACCAACTCTTGAATTCTTTTTGAAATTTTTGAATAACAAATGTGGGATGTTAGAAATGTTAGAGAGAAGCAAACCTAACCAACAAACGAAGAGAGATTTTGGTGTAATTAAGAAAGTGACAAATGTTGCGACTGCAAGTCATTCGTGCAATTACTGTAAAAATGTAGATCACGTTATTTACAAATGTAAGCAATTTCTGGATTTGACCATTGAAAAGCGATTTGATGAAGCAAGAAAACTAAAATTATGTTTCAATTGCCTTAGAATAGGACATTCAACAAACAGTTGTAAATTACCACCGTGCAGAATTTGCAGAAAATTTCATAACTCTTTATTACATACCAATGTTAAGTTGGATAAGCTTCCTGAAACTGGTAGTAATGAACATCAACTCTCAACAATTTCAAATTTTGCTAAAGGAAATGCTTCCTATGTACTTTTAGCTACAGCATCTGTAAAAATAAAGGATTCAGCAGGAAATATGCAAGGGCCATACACCTGTTTGTTGGATCCTGGATCGCAAATGAATTTTATTACGCACGATTTATGCAAACATTTGCAACTTAAACGGGAAAAGGCTGATGTGACTATTAGTGGAATCAATCAGTATAGTTCTAGAGTGACTCAAAAAGCTAGAGTGAATCTATTATCTAGAATGAGCAGTTACAAAACGTCTTTCGATTGTTTGGTCATACCTAAAATTACAGAAGGCTTGCCGCAAATTAAACTAAATTTGGGTATATTACAAGTACCAAAAGGAATAAAACTTGCCGATACAAATTTCTGGGTTCCAAAATCAGTTGATCTTCTAATTGGAGCTGAGCTTTTTTGGGAGTTATTGGAGGAAGGTCAGCAGAAGTTAGAGAATACAGGAATTACTCTTCAGCAGACTAAGTTAGGATGGGTGGCGTCAGGAAAGACATACAATTTATTTCCACCAGTAATTAAAAGTAACTTTAACGGATTTTCGCAAATGGATTTTGAATTGCAGCGCTTTTGGGAATTAGAAGAAGTTCAAGACGTACAAATTTACTCCAAAGAAGAACAAGAATGTGAGGAACATTTCGCAAAAAATGTAGAACGCGAAAAGGATGGAAGATATAGGGTTGCGTTGCCTATTAAGGATGGACTGGCTAATTTAGGAGACTCCAGGAAAATAGCATATAAACGCTTATTATATTTGGAAAGGAGATTTCAAAGGGAACCCAATCTAATGGAAAAATACGAACTATTTCTAGAAGATTACGCAAGTTTAGGTCATATGAAAAAAGTTGAAGACTGTTTTTCACAAAAGGTTACTAAACACTACTATTTACCTCACCATCCAGTAATTAGAGACGATAGTTTGACCACCAAACTTCGAGTAGTCTTTGATGCCTCTGCTAAAACCACGTCTGGTCATTCACTCAATGATATTTTAATGGTGGGACCTAAAACTCAAAGTGATTTATTCGACATGGTATTGAGATTTAGGTTTTATCCCATTGTTTTATCAGCGGACATTACGATGATGTATCGACAAATTAATGTAAGACAAGAGGATCAAGGATTACAAAGAATTTTATGGAGAAATAGTAAAAGACAGGAGATAGATACGTATGAGCTTACTACTGTAACGTATGGCACAGCCAGTGCACCATTTTTAGCCACTAGGTGCCTGAAACAATTGGCAATGGATGAAGAGGAGAATTACCCAGAAGCTTCACAAATTTTAAAAAACGATTTTTACATGGATGATCTTTTAACAGGAGTTAATAGTCCAGAAGAAGGATGCTATATGAGAAAACAATTATCAGAACTTCTGGAAAAAGGGAAATTCAAACTGAGAAAGTGGAGATCAAATTGTATGTTAGATTTTGAAAATGAAGATTATGATTCATTATTAGTTCTAGATAAGGAAACGACAAGGAAGACATTGGGGTTATATTGGAATGCAAATGATGATAATTTACAGTTTTCCGTTAAGTTGGAGAACAGTGGTCAGATGACAAAACGGACAATTTTGAGGAAAATTGCGAAGATTTTTGATCCACTGGGCTTACTTGGACCTATAGTGGTGACAGCAAAAATGTTCATGCAAAAATTATGGCTAGAAAAACTCGATTGGGATGAACCTATTTCTGATAATTTAAGCAAATTCTGGATTGATTATTATACACATTTGGATAAACTTAATGATTTGAAGATACCTAGAAGAGTGCATCTTGGAAAATTGGAAGATGAATTTGACATTATGGCATTTTGCGATGCTTCGGAGAAAGTTTATGGAGCGTGCTTTTATGTGAGAAATGTCAATAGCACTGATGGTGATTCAAGATCGAGATTGCTCTGTTCAAAGTCCAAGGTAGCACCTTTGAAAACTATTTCACTTCCTAGACTTGAGCTTAATGGTGCTTATCTTTTATGTAAATTATTGAAGAATGTAAAAAGAGCTTTGGGTACAAGAATTAGAAAAGTTTATTGCTTTACAGATTCAACTATTGTTCTAGCTTGGATTAAAACTGAGCCAAATGTGCTCAAGACATACGTTGCTAACAGAGTTGCTGAAATTCAAACAATTACTAAGGCAAGCGATTGGTACCATGTCCAATCAAAAATGAATCCAGCCGATTTGTTGTCAAGAGGATGTTTAGCAATAAATTTAAAAGATGCAAAGTTATGGTGGAATGGTCCAGATTTTTTAAATAGCAATCAATTTCAAAATGAAATTTCAAACCAAAACTTTACGGTACCTGAATTACTGGAGTTGAAAACTGTTACGTTGATGGTAATTGAAAATAATTTAATATCTATTTTGCTAGAAAAGTTTTCAACCTATTTGAAATTGAAAAGAGTAACTGCCTATTGTTTTAGATTTTGGAACAATTGTAAAAATAAACTAAATCGGCAGGCTGGAGCTCTTTCTATACAAGAAATTGATCATTCATCCAAAATAATTATTAAACTTGCTCAGAGGCAAATGTATCCCAATGAGATACAAGATTTAGAGAATGGAAAACCCATAAACAGAAAAAGTAAGTTGCTTAACTTAAATCCTTTCCTAGATGAAGAAGGTTTTCTTCGCGTGGGAGGCAGAATTGATAAGGCATCAATCCCAGAAAATCATAAACACCCAATTATTTTAGCAAAGCATCGCTTAACATGGTTGATTCTGACAGAACATCATGTTAAATTGCATCACGCGGGAGTGGATGTAATACTATCGTATACACGAACAAAATTTTGGCCAATCGGAGGAAGAAGTTTTATAAAACGGATTATCAAATCATGTTTAAGGTGCTTTCGATTTCGTCCGCGGCCATTAGAACAATTGATGGGAAATCTGCCAAAATTTAGATTGCAACCAACAGACAGACCATTTGTACATACCGCAGTTGACTTTGCAGGTCCAATTAACATAAAAGAAAGTAAAAGAAGAGGTAGACCTATAACTGGTAAGGCATACGTGTCAGTATTTGTGTGCTTAGTTACTCGCGCTGTTCATCTGGAGTGTGTTACTGAATTAACCACTCAAGCATTTATGGCTGCTCTAAGGAGATTTACAGCACGCAGAGGACTTTGCTCAATTATTTGTTCGGACAACGGAACAAATTTTGTTGGTACGAATAAAGAATTGAAGAAAATTTATGAATTTTTATATGAACATGAAGATGAAATTATTACTGACGCAGCCACACGCCAAATAAATTGGAAATTTTTACCACCACGATCACCTCATTTTGGAGGACTGCATGAAGCAGCAGTAAAATGTTTCAAACGGCATTTCTATAAAGTTACACAGGGTCTTTTGCTTACATTCGAAGAATGTTGTACATTATTGGCAGAAATTGAAGTGTGTTTAAACTCTAGGCCACTTACCAAAATTTCGGATGATCCCAATGATATTTCTGTTATCACCCCATCCCATTTTCTAATAGGAGACACACCTATGCTCCCAATGGAGTACGATTTATTAAAAGGGCCAGCAAATCTATTAAAGCGTTGGCAGCATATCCAGAGGGTTCGTCAGCACTTTTGGCAGCGTTGGCAGCGAGAATACCTACACCATTTGCAGACCCGCTCCAAATGGAACGTAACTACTGACAATCCAAGAGTAGGAGACTTGGTTCTGCTTGCTGAGGATAACTTACCACCTTTGCGTTGGGCCATGGGACGTGTCGTCAAGCTGCATCCAGGAGACGATGGTTTAGTGCGGGTAGTGAGTGTTCGCGCCAAGCAATCTGTTTTTAAACGCCCTATAACTAAAGTTTGTATGTTCCCAAATTTAGATTCAGAACAGATTTAGATTAATATTTCGTGTCATCTTACTATTCAATTTCAGACGAATTTAGTTCATTGATAACTTGCACATTTTTTATTTCACGCATTTTTAAATGTTGTACCCTTTATATTTCGAACGTAGTTCAAGGCGGGCGGAATGTTGTCAATTTTGTTAGATACTGTTTGGAAATGACTTGTTACCTAGAAATTAGTGTTACTATGTATTAATAATAAAAACATATATGAGTTGTCAAACATATAGTATTCAATTTTGCAATTAAGAATTTCTCAATTCATACAGTCCACTAAATATTAAACACCAACTAAAACTCCGGGTAAAAATACGAACCCAACTAAAACTCCGGGTAAAAATACGAACCCAACTAAAACTCCGGGTAAAAAATACGAAACCAACTAAAACTCCGGGTAAAAAATACGAACCCAACTAAAAAGTCCGGTAAAAAATATGAACCCAACTAAAACTCCGGGTAAAATTACCAACACAACTAAAAACTCCGGGTAAAAATACGAACCCAACTAAAACACCGGGTAAAAAATACGAACCCAACTAAAACTCCGGGTAAAATTACGAACCCAACTAAAACTCCTGGTAAAATTACGAACCAACTAAAAGTCGGGTAAAAAATACGAACCCAACTAAAAAGTCCGGGTAAAATTACGAACCCAACTAAAACTCCGGGTAAAAAATACGACCCCAACTAAAACTCCGGGTAAAAATACGAACCCACTAAAGCTCCGGGTAAAATACGAACCCAACTAAAACTGCGGGTAAAAAATACGAACCCATCTAAAACTCCGGGTAAAAAATACGAACCCCAACTAAAACTCGGGTAAAAAATACGAACCCAACTAAAACTCCGGGTAAAAAATACGAACCCAACTAAAACTCCGGGCAAAAATACTAACCCAACTAAAAAGTCCGGGTAAAAAATACGAACCCAACTAAAACTCCGAGTAAAAATACGAACCCAACTAAAACTCCGGGTAAAAATACGAACCCAACTAAAACTCCGGGTAAAAAATACGAACCCAACTAAAACTCCGGGTAAAAAATACGAACCCAACTAAAAAGTCCGGTAAAAAATATGAACCCAACTAAAACTCCGGGTAAAATTACCAACACAACTAAAAAGTCCGGGTAAAATTACGAACCCCAACTAAAACTCCGGGTAAAATTACGGACCCAACTAAAACTCCGGGTAAAAAATACGAACCCAACTAAAAAGTCCGGGTAAAATTACGAACCCAACTAAAAGTCCGGGTAAAGTTACGAACCCAACTAAAACTCCGGGTAAAATTACGAACTCAACTAAAACTCCGGGTAAAATTACGAACCCGACTAAAACTCCGGGGTAAAATTACGAACCCAACTAAAAAGTCCAGGTAAAATTACGAACCCAACTAAAACTCCGGGTAAAATTACGAACCCAACTAAAATTCCGGGTAAAAATTACGAACCCAAGTAAAACTCCGGGTAAAATTACGAACCCAAGTAAAACTCCGGGTAAAATTACGAACCCAACTAAAACTCCGGGTAAAATTACGAACCCAACTAAAACTCCGGGTAAAATTACGAACCCAACTAAAAGTCCGGGTAAAAATACGAACCCAACTAAAAAGTCCGGGTAACTCAAGGCTGCGGGTAAAATTACGAACTCAACTAAAACTCCGGGTAAAATTACGAACCCAACTAAAACTCCGGGTAAAATTACGAACCCAACTAAAAGTCCGGGTAAAAAATACGAACCCAACTAAAAAGTCCGGGTAAAATTACGAACCCAACTAAAACTCCGGGTAAAATTACGAACCAAACTAAAACTCCGGGTAAAATTACGAACCCAAGTAAAACTCCGGGTAAAATTACGAACCCAAGTAAAACTCCGGGTAAAAATACGAACCCAACTAAAACTCCGGGTAAAAATACGAACCCAACTAAAACTCCGGTAAAAAATACGAACCCAACTAAAACTCCGGGTAAAAAATACGAACCCAACTAAAAAGTCCGGTAAAAAATATGAACCCAACTAAAACTCCGGGTAAAATTACCAACACAACTAAAAAGTCCGGGTAAAATTACGAACCCAACTAAAACTCCGGGTAAAATTACGAACCCAACTAAAACTCCGGGTAAAAAATACGAACCCAACTAAAAAGTCCGGGTAAAATTACGAACCCAACTAAAAAGTCCGGGTAAAGTTACGAACCCAACTAAAACTCCGGGTAAAATTACGAACTCAACTAAAACTCCGGGTAAAATTACGAACCCAACTAAAACTCCGGGTAAAATTACGAACCCAACTAAAAGTCCGGGTAAAAAATGCGAACCCAACTAAAAAGTCCAGGTAAAATTACGAACCCAACTAAAACTCCGGGTAAAATTACGAACCCAACTAAAATTCCGGGTAAAATTACGAACCCAAGTAAAACTCCGGGTAAAATTACGAACCAAGTAAAACTCCGGGTAAAATTACGAACCCAACTAAAACTCCGGGTAAAATTACGACCCAACTAAAACTCCGGGTAAAATTACGAACCCAACTAAAAGTCCGGGTAAAAATACGAACCCAACTAAAAAGTCCGGGTAACTCAAGGCTGCGGGTAAAATTACGAACTCAACTAAAACTCCGGGTAAAATTACGAACCCAACTAAAACTCCCGGTAAAATTACGAACCCAACTAAAAGTCCGGGTAAAAAATACGAACCCAACTAAAAAGTCCGGGTAAAATTACGAACCCAACTAAAACTCCGGGTAAAATTACGAACCCAACTAAAACTCCGGGTAAAATTACGAACCCAAGTAAAACTCCGGGTAAAATTACGAACCCAAGTAAAACTCCGGGTAAAATTACGAACCCAACTAAAACTCCGGGTAAAATTACGAACCCAACTAAAACTCCGGGTAAAATTACGAACCCAACTAAAAGTCCGGGTAAAAAATACGAACTCAACTAAAAATTCCGGGTAAAATTACGAACCCAAGTAAAACTCCGGTAAAATTACGAACCCAACTAAAACTCCGGTAAAATTACGAACCCAACTAAAAAGTCCAGGTAAAATTACGAACCCAAATAAAAAGTCCGGGTAAAATTACTAACCCAACTAAAACTCCGGGTAAAATTACGAACTCAACTAAAACTCCGGGTAAAATTACGAACCCAACTAATACTCCGGGTAAAAAATACGAACCAAACAAAAAAGTCCGGGTAACATTAGAACCCAACTAAAACTCCGGGTAAAAAATACGACCAACTAAAACTCCGGGCAAAAATACTAACCCAACTAAAAAGTCCGGGTAAAAAATACGAACCCAACTAAAACTCAGGGTAAAAATACGAACCCAACTAAAACTCCGGGTAAAAATACGAACCCAACTAAAACTCCGGGTAAAAAATACGAACCCAACTAAAACTCCGGGTAAAAATACGAACCCAACTAAAACTCCGGGTAAAAATACGAACCCAACTAAAACTCCGGGTAAAAAATACGAACCCAACTAAAACTCCGGCTAAAAAATACGAACCCAACTAAAACTAAGGGCAAAAATACTAACCCAACTAAAAGTCCGGGTAAAAAATACGACCCAACTAAAACTCCGGGTAAAAATACGAACCCAACTAAAACTCCGGGTAAAAATACGAACCCAACTAAAACTCCGGGTAAAAAATACGAAACCAACTAAAACTCCGGGTAAAAAATACGAACCCAACTAAAAAGTCCGGTAAAAAATATGAACCCAACTAAAACTCCGGGTAAAATTACCAACACAACTAAAACTCCGGGTAAAAATACGAACCCAACTAAAACTCCGGGTAAAAAATACGAACCCAACTAAAACTCCGGGTAAAATTACGAACCCAACTGAAAGTCGGGTAAAAAATACGAACCCAACTAAAAAGTCCGGGTAAAATTACGAACCCAACTAAAACTCCGGGTAAAATTACGAACCCAACTAAAACTCCGGGTAAAAAATACGAACCCAACTAAAAAGTCCGGGTAAAATTACGAACCCAACTAAAAAGTCCGGGTAAAATTACGAACCCAACTAAAACTCCGGGTAAAATTACGAACTCAACTAAAACTCCGGGTAAAATTACGAACCCAACTAAAACTCCGGGTAAAATTACGAACCCAACTAAAAGTCCGGGTAAAAAATACGAACCCAACTAAAAAGTCCGGGTAAAATTACGAACCCAACTAAAACTCCGGATAAAATTACGAACCCAACTAAAACTCCGGGTAAAATTACGAACCCAAGTAAAACTCCGGGTAAAATTACGAACCCAAGTAAAACTCCGGGTAAAATTACGAACCCAACTAAAACTCCGGGTAAAATTACGAACCCAACTAAAACTCCGGGTAAAATTACGAACCCAACTAAAAGTCCGGGTAAAAATACGAACCCAACTAAAAAGTCCGGGTAACTCTAGACTCCGGGTAAAATTACGAACCAACTAAAACTCCGGGTAAAATTACGAACCCAACTAAAACTCCGGGTAAAATTACGAACCCAACTAAAAGTCCGGGTACAAAATACGAACCCAACTAAAAGGTCCGGGTAAAATTACGAACCCAACTAAAACTCCGGGTAAAATTATGAACCCAACTAAAAGTCCGGGTAAAAAATTCGAACCCAACTAAAAAGTCCGGGTAAAATTACGAACCCAACTAAAACTCCGGGTAAGATTACGAACCCAACTAAAAAGTCCGGGTAAAATTACGAACCGAACTAAAAAGTCCGGGTAAAATTACGAACCCAACTAAAAAGTCCGGGTAAAATACGAACCCAACTAAAACTCCGGGTAAAATTACGAACTCAACTAAAACTCCGGGTAAATTACGAACCCAACTAAAACTCCGGGTAAAATTACGAACCCAACTAAAAGTCCGGGTAAAAAATACGAACCCAACTAAAAAGTCCGGGTAAAATTACGAACCCAACTAAAACTCGGGTAAAATTACGAACCCAACTAAAACTCCGGGTAAAATTACGAACCCAAGTAAAACTCCGGGTAAAATTACGAACCCAAGTGAAACTCCGGGTAAAAATTACGAACCCAACTAAAACTCCGGGTAAAATTACGAACCCAACTAAACACTCCGGGTAAAATTACGAACCCAACTAAAAGTCCGGGTAAAAAATACGAACCCAACTAAAAAGTCCGGGTAAAATTACGAACCCAAGTAAAACTCCGGGTAAAATTACGAACCCAACTAAGACTTCGGGTAAAATTACGAACCCAACTAAAAAGTCCGGGTAAAATTACCAACCCAAATAAAAAGTCCGGGTAAAATTACTAACCCAACTAAAACTCCGGGTAAAATTACGAACTCAACTAAAACTCCGGGTAAAATTACGAACCCAACTAAAACTCCGGGTAAAATTACGAACCCAACTAAAACTCCGGGTAAAAAATATGAACCCAACTAAAACTCCGGGTAAAATTACCAACACAACAAAAACTCCGGGTAAAAATACGAACCCAACTAAAACTCCGGGTAAAAATACGAACCCAACTAAAACTCCGGGTAAAAGATATGAACCCAACTAAAACTCCGGGTAAAATTACCAACACAACTAAAACTTCGGGTAAAAATACGAACCCAACTAAAACTCCGGGTAAAAAATACGAACCCAACTAAAACTCCGGGTAAAAAATTCGAACCCAACTAAAACTCCGGGTAAAATTACGAACCCAACTAAAAGTCCGGGTAAAAAATACGAACCCAACTAAAAAGTCCGGGTAAAATTACGAATCCAACTAAAACTCCGGGTAAAATTACGACCCCAACTAAAACTCCGGGTAAAAAATACGAACCCAACTAAAAAGTCCGGGTAAAATTACGAACCCAACTAAAAAGTCCGGGTAAAATTACGAACCCAACTAAAACTCCGGTAAAATTACGAACTCAACTAAAACTCCGGGTAAAATTACGAACCCAACTAAAACTCCGGGTAAAATTACGAACCCATCTAAAAGTCCGGGTAAAATTACGAACCCGACTAAAACTCCGGGTAAAATTACGAACCCAACTAAAAAGTCCAGGTAAAATTACGAACCCAACTAAAACTCCGGGTAAAATTACGAACCCAACTAAAATTCCGGGTAAAATTACGAACCCAAGTAAAACTCCGGGTAAAATTACGAACCCAAGTAAAACTCCGGGTAAAATTACGAACCCAACTAAAACTCCGGGTAAAATTACGAACCCAACTAAAACTCCGGGTAAAATTACGAACCCAACTAAAAGTCCGGGTAAAAATACGAACCCAACTAAAAAGTCCGGTAACTCAAGGCTGCGGGTAAAATTACGAACTCAACTAAAACTCCGGGTAAAATTACGAACCCAACTAAAACTCCGGGTAAAATTACGAACCCAACTAAAAGTCCGGGTAAAAAATACGAACCCAACTAAAAAGTCCGGGTAAAATTACGAACCCAACTAAAACTCCGGGTAAAATTACGAACCAAACTAAAACTCCGGGTAAAATTACGAACCCAAGTAAAACTCCGGGTAAAATTACGAACCCAAGTAAAACTCGCGGTAAAAATACGAACCCAACTAAAACTCCGGGTAAAAATACGAACCCAACTAAAACTCCGGGTAAAAAATACGAACCCAACTAAAACTCCGGGTAAAAAATACGAACCCAACTAAAAAGTCCGGTAAAAAATATGAACCCAACTAAAACTCCGGGTAAAATTACCAACACAACTAAAAAGTCCGGGTAAAATTACGAACCCAACTAAAACTCCGGGTAAAATACGAACCCAACTAAAACTCCGGGTAAAAAATACGAACCCAACTAAAAAGTCCGGGTAAAATTACGAACCCAACTAAAAAGTCCGGGTAAAGTTACGAACCCAACTAAAACTCCGGGTAAAATTACGAACTCAACTAAAACTCCGGGTAAAATTACGAACCCAACTAAAACTCCGGGTAAAATTACGAACCCAACTAAAAGTCCGGGTAAAAAATGCGAACCCACTAAAAAGTCCAGGTAAAATTACGAACCCAACTAAAATTCCGGGTAAAATTACGAACCCAACTAAAATTCCGGGTAAAATTACGAACCCAAGTAAACTCCGGGTAAAATTACGAACCCAAGTAAAACTCCGGGTAAAATTACGAACCCAACTAAAACTCCGGGTAAAATTACGAACCCAACTAAAACTCCGGGTAAAATTACGAACCCAACTAAAAGTCCGGGTAAAAATACGAACCCAACTAAAAAGTCCGGGTAACTCAAGGCTGCGGGTAAAATTACGAACTCAACTAAAACTCGGGTAAAATTACGAACCCAACTAAAACTCCGGTAAAATTACGAACCCAACTAAAAGTCCGGGTAAAAAATACGAACCCAACTAAAAAGTCCGGGTAAAATTACGAACCCAACTAAAACTCCGGGTAAAATTACGAACCCAACTAAAACTCCGGGTAAAATTACGAACCCAAGTAAAACTCCGGGTAAAATTACGAACCCAAGTAAAACTCCGGGTAAAATTACGAACCCAACTAAAACTCCGGGTAAAATTACGAACCCAACTAAAACTCCGGGTAAAATTACGAACCCAACTAAAAGTCCGGGTAAAAAATACGAACTCAACTAAAAATTCCGGGTAAAATTACGAACCCAAGTAAAACTCCGGGTAAAATTACGAACCCAACTAAAACTCCGGGTAAAATTACGAACCCAACTAAAAAGTCCAGGTAAAATTACGAACCCAAATAAAAAGTCCGGGTAAAATTACTAACCCAACTAAAACTCCGGGTAAAATTACGAACTCAACTAAAACTCCGGGTAAAATTACGAACCCAACTAATACTCCGGGTAAAAAATACGAACCAAACAAAAAAGTCCGGGTAACATTTAGAACCCAACTAAAACTCCGGGTAAAAAAATACAACCCAACTAAAACTCCGGGCAAAAATACTAACCCAACTAAAAAGTCCGGGTAAAAAATACGAACCCAACTAAAACTCAGGGTAAAAATACGAACCCAACTAAAACTCCGGGTAAAAATACGAACCCAACTAAAACTCCGGGTAAAAAATACGAACCCAACTAAAACTCCGGGTAAAAATACGAACCCAACTAAAACTCCGGGTAAAAATACGAACCCAACTAAAACTCCGGGTAAAAAATACGAACCCAACTAAAACTCCGGCTAAAAAATACGAACCCAACTAAAACTCCGGGCAAAAATACTAACCCAACTAAAAAGTCCGGGTAAAAAATACGAACCCAACTAAAACTCCGGGTAAAAATACGAACCCAACTAAAACTCCGGGTAAAAATACGAACCCAACTAAAACTCCGGGTAAAAAATACGAAACCAACTAAAACTCCGGGTAAAAAATACGAACCCAACTAAAAAGTCCGGTAAAAAATATGAACCCAACTAAAACTCCGGGTAAAATTACCAACACAACTAAAACTCCGGGTAAAAATACGAACCCAACTAAAACTCCGGGTAAAAAATACGAACCCAACTAAAACTCCGGGTAAAATTACGAACCCAACTGAAAGTCCGGGTAAAAAATACGAACCCAACTAAAAAGTCCGGGTAAAATTACGAACCCAACTAAAACTCCGGGTAAAATTACGAACCCAACTAAAACTCCGGGTAAAAAATACGAACCCAACTAAAAAGTCCGGGTAAAATTACGAACCCAACTAAAAAGTCCGGGTAAAATTACGAACCCAACTAAAACTCCGGGTAAAATTACGAACTCAACTAAAACTCCGGGTAAAATTACGAACCCAACTAAAACTCCGGGTAAAATTACGAACCCAACTAAAAGTCCGGGTAAAAAATACGAACCCAACTAAAAAGTCCGGGTAAAATTACGAACCCAACTAAAACTCCGGATAAAATTACGAACCCAACTAAAACTCCGGGTAAAATTACGAACCCAAGTAAAACTCCGGGTAAAATTACGAACCCAAGTAAAACTCCGGGTAAAATTACGAACCCAACTAAAACTCCGGGTAAAATTACGAACCCAACTAAAACTCCGGGTAAAATTACGAACCCAACTAAAAGTCCGGGTAAAAATACGAACCCAACTAAAAAGTCCGGGTAACTCTAGACTCCGGGTAAAATTACGAACCCAACTAAAACTCCGGGTAAAATTACGAACCCAACTAAAACTCCGGGTAAAATTACGAACCCAACTAAAAGTCCGGGTACAAAATACGAACCCAACTAAAAGGTCCGGGTAAAATTACGAACCCAACTAAAACTCCGGGTAAAATTATGAACCCAACTAAAAGTCCGGGTAAAAAATTCGAACCCAACTAAAAAGTCCGGGTAAAATTACGAACCCAACTAAAACTCCGGGTAAGATTACGAACCCAACTAAAAAGTCCGGGTAAAATTACGAACCGAACTAAAAAGTCCGGGTAAAATTACGAACCCAACTAAAAAGTCCGGGTAAAATTACGAACCCAACTAAAACTCCGGGTAAAATTACGAACTCAACTAAAACTCCGGGTAAAATTACGAACCCAACTAAAACTCCGGGTAAAATTACGAACCCAACTAAAAGTCCGGGTAAAAAATACGAACCCAACTAAAAAGTCCGGGTAAAATTACGAACCCAACTAAAACTCCGGGTAAAATTACGAACCCAACTAAAACTCCGGGTAAAATTACGAACCCAAGTAAAACTCCGGGTAAAATTACGAACCCAAGTGAAACTCCGGGTAAAATTACGAACCCAACTAAAACTCCGGGTAAAATTACGAACCCAACTAAAACTCCGGGTAAAATTACGAACCCAACTAAAAGTCCGGGTAAAAAATACGAACCCAACTAAAAAGTCCGGGTAAAATTACGAACCCAAGTAAAACTCCGGGTAAAATTACGAACCCAACTAAGACTTCGGGTAAAATTACGAACCCAACTAAAAAGTCCGGGTAAAATTACCAACCCAAATAAAAAGTCCGGGTAAAATTACTAACCCAACTAAAACTCCGGGTAAAATTACGAACTCAACTAAAACTCCGGGTAAAATTACGAACCCAACTAAAACTCCGGGTAAAATTACGAACCCAACTAAAACTCCGGGTAAAAAATATGAACCCAACTAAAACTCCGGGTAAAATTACCAACACAACAAAAACTCCGGGTAAAAATACGAACCCAACTAAAACTCCGGGTAAAAATACGAACCCAACTAAAACTCCGGGTAAAAGATATGAACCCAACTAAAACTCCGGGTAAAATTACCAACACAACTAAAACTCCGGGTAAAAATACGAACCCAACTAAAACTCCGGGTAAAAAATACGAACCCAACTAAAACTCCGGGTAAAAAATTCGAACCCAACTAAAACTCCGGGTAAAATTACGAACCCAACTAAAAGTCCGGGTAAAAAATACGAACCCAACTAAAAAGTCCGGGTAAAATTACGAACCCAACTAAAACTCCGGGTAAAATTACGACCCCAACTAAAACTCCGGGTAAAAAATACGAACCCAACTAAAAAGTCCGGGTAAAATTACGAACCCAACTAAAAAGTCCGGGTAAAATTACGAACCCAACTAAAACTCCGGGTAAAATTACGAACTCAACTAAAACTCCGGGTAAAATTACGAACCCAACTAAAACTCCGGGTAAAATTACGAACCCATCTAAAAGTCCGGCTAAAAAATACGAACCCAACTAAAAAGGCCGGGTAAAATTACGAACCCAACTAAAACTCCGGGTAAAATTACGAACCCAACTAAAACTCCGGGTAAAATTACGAACCCAAGTAAAACTCCGGGTAAAATTACGAACCCAAGTAAAACTCCGGGTAAAATTACGAACCCAACTAAAACTCCGGGTAAAATTATGAACCCAACTAAAAGTCCGGGTAAAAAATACGAACCCAACTAAAACTCCGGGCAAAAATACTAACCCAACTAAAAAGTCCGGGTAAAAAATACGAACCCAACTAAAACTCCGGGTAAAAATAGGAACCCAACTAAAACTCCGGGTAAAAAATACGAACCCAACTAAAACTCCGGGTAAAATTACGAACCCAACTAAAAGTCCCGGTAAAAAAATACGAACCCAACTAAAAAGTCCGGGTAAAATTACGAACCCAACTAAAACTCCGGGTAAAATTACGAACCCAACTAAAACTCCGGGTAAAATTACGAACCCAAGTAAAACTCCGGGTAAAATTACGAACCCAAGTAAAACTCCGGGTAAAATTACGAACCCAACCAAAACTCCGGGTAAAATTACGAACCCAACTAAAACTCCGGGTAAACTTACGAACCCAACTAAAAGTCCGGGTAAAAAATTCGAACCCAACTAAAAAGTACGGGTAAAATTACGAACCCAACTAAAACTCCGGGTAAAGATACGAACCCAACTAAAACTCCGGGTAAAAATTACGAACCCAACTAAAACTCCGGGTAAAAATACGAACCCAACTAAAACTCCGGGTAAAAATACGAACCCAACTAAAACTCCGGGTAAAAAATACGAACCCAACTAAAACTCCGGCTAAAAAATACGAACCCAACTAAAACTCCGGGCAAAAATACTAACCCAACTAAAAAGTCCGGGTAAAAAATACGAACCCAACTAAAACTCCGGGTAAAAATACGAACCCAACTAAAACTCCGGGTAAAAATACGAACCCAACTAAAACTCCGGGTAAAAAATACGAACCCAACTAAAACTCCGGGTAAAAAATACGAACCCAACTAAAAAGTCCGGTAAAAAATATGAACCCAACTAAAACTCCGGGTAAAATTACCAACACAACTAAAAAGTCCGGGTAAAATTACGAACCCAACTAAAACTCCGGGTAAAATTACGAACCCAACTAAAACTCCGGGTAAAAAATACGGCACCCAACTAAAAAGTCCGGGTAAAATTACGAACCCAACTAAAAAGTCCGGGTAAAATTACGAACCCAACTAAAACTCCGGGTAAAATTACGAACTCAACTAAAACTCCGGGTAAAATTACGAACCCAACTAAAACTCCGGGTAAAATTACGAACCCAACTACAAGTCCGGGTAAAAAATACGAACCCAACTAAAAAGTCCGGGTAAGATTGCGAACCCAACTAAAACTCCGGGTAAAATTACGAACCCAACTAGAACTCCGGGTAAAATTACGAACCCAAGTAAAACTCCGGGTAAAATTACGAACCCAAGTAAAACTCCGGGTAAAATTACGAACCCTACTAAAACTCCGGGTAAAATTACGAACCCAACTAAAACTCCGGGTAAAATTAGGAACCCAACTAAAAGTCCGGGTAAAAATACGAACCCAACTAAAACTCCGGGCAAAAATACTAACCCAACTAAAAAGTCCGGGTAAAAAATACGAACCCAACTAAAACTCCGGGTAAAAATACGAACCCAACTAAAACTCCGGGCAAAAATACTAACCCAACTAAAAAGTCCGGGTAAAAAATACGAACCCAACTAAAACTCCGGGTAAAAATACGAACCCAACTAAAACTCCGGGTAAAAATTACGAACCCAACTAAAACTCCGGGTAAAATTACGAACCCAACTAAAACTCCGGGTAAAAATTACGAACCCAACTAAAACTCCGGGTAAAATTAGGAACCCAACTAAAAGTCCGGGTAAAAATACGAACCCAACTAAAAAGTCCGGGTAACTCAAGACTCCAGGTAAAATTACGAACCCAACTAAAACTCCGGGTAAAATTACGAACCCAACTAAAACTCCGGGTAAAATTACGAACCCAACTAAAAGTCCGGGTACAAAATACGAACCCAACTAAAAGGTCCGGGTAAAATTACGAACCCAACTAAAACTCCGGGTAAAATTACGACCCCAACTAAAACTCCGGGTAAAAATACGAACCCAACTAAAAAGTATGGGTAAAATTACGAACCCAACTAAAAAGTCCGGGTAAAATTACGAACCCAACTAAAACTCCGGGTAAAATTACGAACTCAACTAAAACTCCGGGTAAAATTACGAACCCAACTAAAACTCCGGGTAAAATTACGAACCCAACTAAAAGTCCGGGTAAAAAATACGAACCCAACTAAAAAGGCCGGGTAAAATTACGAACCCAACTAAAACTCCGGGTAAAATTACGAACCCAACTAAAACTCCGGGTAAAATTACGAACCCAAGTAAAACTCCGGGTAAAATTACGAACCCAAGTAAAACTCCGGGTAAAATTACGAACCCAAGTAAAACTCCGGGTAAAATTACGAACCCAACTAAAACTCCGGGTAAAATTATGAACCCAACTAAAAGTCCGGGTAAAAAATACGAACTCAACTAAAACTCCGGGCAAAAATACTAACCCAACTAAAAAGTCCGGGTAAAAAATACGAACCCAACTAAAACTCCGGGTAAAAATACGAACCCAACTAAAACTCCGGGTAAGAAATACGAACCCAACTAAAACTCCGGGTAAAATTACGAACCCAACTAAAAGTCCGGGTAAAAAATACGAACCCAACTAAAAAGTCCGGGTAAAATTACGAACCCAACTAAAACTCCGGGTAAAATTACGAACCCAACTAAAACTCCGGGTAAAATTACGAACCCAAGTAAAACTCCGGGTAAAATTACGAACCCAAGTAAAACTCCGGGTAAAATTACGAACCCAACCAAAACTCCGGGTAAAATTACGAACCCAACTAAAACTCCGGGTAAAATTACGAACCCAACTAAAACTCCGGGTAAAATTACGAACCCAACTAAAAGTCCGGGTAAAAAATTCGAACCCAACTAAAAAGTCCGGGTAAAATTACGAACCCAACTAAAACTCCGGGTAAAATTACGACCCCAACTAAAACTCCGGGTAAAAAATACGAACCCAACTAAAAAGTCCGGGTAAAATTACGAACCCAACTAAAAAGTCCGGGTAAAATTACGAACCCAACTAAAACTCCGGGTAAAATTACGAACTCAACTAAAACTCCGGGTAAAATTACGAACCCAACTAAAACTTCGGGTAAAATTACGAACCCAACTAAAAGTCCGGGTAAAAAATACGAACCCAACTAAAAAGGCCGGGTAAAATTACGAACCCAACTAAAACTCCGGGTAAAATTACGAACCCAACTAAAACTCCGGGTAAAATTACGAACCCAAGTAAAACTCCGGGTAAAATTACGAACCCAACTAAAACTCCGGGTAAAATTATGAACCCAACTAAAAGTCCGGGTAAAAAATACGAACCCAACTAAAACTCCGGGCAAAAATACTAACCCAACTAAAAAGTCCGGGTAAAAAATACGAACCCTACTAAAACTCCGGGTAAAAATACGAACCCAACTAAAACTCCGGGTAAAAAATACGAACCCAACTAAAACTCCGGGTAAAATTACGAACCCAACTAAAAGTCCGGGTAAAAAATACGAACCCAACTAAAAAGTCCGGGTAAAATTACGAACCCAACTAAAACTCCGGGTAAAATTACGAACCCAACTAAAACTCCGGGTAAAATTACGAACCCAAGTAAAACTCCGGGTAAAATTACGAACCCAAGTAAAACTCCGGGTAAAATTACGAACCCAACCAAAACTCCGGGTAAAATTACGAACCCAACTAAAACTCCGGGTAAAATTACGAACCCAACTAAAACTCCGGGTAAAATTACGAACCCAACTAAAAGTCCGGGTAAAAAATTCGAACCCAACTAAAAAGTCCGGGTAAAATTACGAACCCAACTAAAACTCCGGGTAAAGATACGAACCCAACTAAAACTCCGGGTAAAAAATACGAACCCAACTAAAACTCCGGGTTAAAATACGAACCCAACTAAAACTCCGGGTAAAAATACGAACCCAACTAAAACTCCGGGTAAAAAATACGAACCCAACTAAAACTCCGGCTAAAAAATACGAACCCAACTAAGACTCCGGGCAAAAATACTAACCCAACTAAAAAGTCCGGGTAAAAAATACGAACCCAACTAAAACTCCGGGTAAAAATACGAACCCAACTAAAACTCCGGGTAAAAATACGAACCCAATTAAAACTCCGGGTAAAAAATACGAACCCAACTAAAACTCCGGGTAAAAAATACGAACCCAACTAAAAAGGCCGGTAAAAAATATGAACCCAACTAAAACTCCGGGTAAAATTACCAACACAACTAAAAAGTCCGGGTAAAATTACGAACCCAACTAAAACTCCGGGTAAAATTACGAACCCAACTAAAACTCCGGGTAAAAAATACGGCACCCAACTAAAAAGTCCGGGTAAAATTACGAACCCAACTAAAAAGTCCGGGTAAAATTACGAACCCAACTAAAACTCCGGGTAAAATTACGAACTCAACTAAAACTCCGGGTAAAATTACGAACCCAACTAAAACTCCGGGTAAAATTACGAACCCAACTACAAGTCCGGGTAAAAAATACGAACCCAACTAAAAAGTCCGGGTAAAATTGCGAACCCAACTAAAACTCCGGGTAAAATTACGAACCCAACTAAAACTCCGGGTAAAATTACGAACCCAAGTAAAACTCCGGGTAAAATTACGAACCCAAGTAAAACTCCGGGTAAAATTACGAACCCAACTAAAACTCCGGGTAAAATTACGAACCCAACTAAAACTCCGGGTAAAATTAGGAACCCAACTAAAACTCCGGGTAAAAAATACGAACCCAACTAAAAAGTCCGGTAAAAAATATGAACCCAACTAAAACTCCGGGTAAAATTACCAACACAACTAAAAAGTCCGGGTAAAATTACGAACCCAACTAAAACTCCGGGTAAAATTACGAACCCAACTAAAACTCCGGGTAAAAAATACGGCACCCAACTAAAAAGTCCGGGTAAAATTACGAACCCAACTAAAAAGTCCGGGTAAAATTACGAACCCAACTAAAACTCCGGGTAAAATTACGAACTCAACTAAAACTCCGGGTAAAATTACGAACCCAACTAAAACTCCGGGTAAAATTACGAACCCAACTACAAGTCCGGGTAAAAAATACGAACCCAACTAAAAAGTCCGGGTAAAATTGCGAACCCAACTAAAACTCCGGGTAAAATTACGAACCCAAGTAAAACTCCGGGTAAAATTACGAACCCAAGTAAAACTCCGGGTAAAATTACGAACCCAACTAAAACTCCGGGTAAAATTACGAACCCAACTAAAACTCCGGGTAAAATTAGGAACCCAACTAAAAGTCCGGGTAAAAATACGAACCCAACTAAAAAGTCCGGGTAATTCAAGACTCCGGGTAAAATTACGAACCCAACTAAAACTCCGGGTAAAATTACGAACCCAACTAAAACTCCGGGTAAAATTACGAACCCAACTAAAAGTCCGGGTACAAAATACGAACCCAACTAAAAGGTCCGGGTAAAATTACGAACCCAACTAAAACTCCGGGTAAAATTACGACTCCAACTAAAACTCCGGGTAAAAAATACGAACCCAACTAAAAAGTATGGGTAAAATTACGAACCCAACTAAAAAGTCCGGGTAAAATTACGAACCCAACTAAAACTCCGGGTAAAATTACGAACTCAACTAAAACTCCGGGTAAAATTACGAACCCAACTAAAACTCCGGGTAAAATTACGAACCCAACTAAAAGTCCGGGTAAAAAATACGAACCCAACTAAAAAGGCCGGGTAAAATTACGAACCCAACTAAAACTCCGGGTAAAATTACGAACCCAACTAAAACTCCGGGTAAAATTACGAACCCAAGTAAAACTCCGGGTAAAATTACGAACCCAAGTAAAACTCCGGGTAAAATTACGAACCCAACTAAAACTCCGGGTAAAATTATGAACCCAACTAAAAGTCCGGGTAAAAAATACGAACCCAACTAAAACTCCGGGCAAAAATACTAACCCAACTAAAAAGTCCGGGTAAAAAATACGAACCCAACTAAAACTCCGGGTAAAAATACGAACCCAACTAAAACTCCGGGTAAAAAATACGAACCCAACTAAAACTCCGGGTAAAATTACGAACCAAACTAAAAGTCCGGGTAAAAAATACGAACCCAACTAAAAAGTCCGGGTAAAATTACGAACCCAACTAAAACTCCGGGTAAAATTACGAACCCAACTAAAACTCCGGGTAAAATTACGAACCCAAGTAAAACTCCGGGTAAAATTACGAACCCAAGTAAAACTCCGGGTAAAATTACGAACCCAACCAAAACTCCGGGTAAAATTACGAACCCAACTAAAACTCCGGGTAAAATTACGAACCCAACTAAAACTCCGGGTAAAATTACGAACCCAACTAAAAGTCCGGGTAAAAAATTCGAACCCAACTAAAAAGTCCGGGTAAAATTACGAACCCAACTAAAACTCCGGGTAAAGATACGAACCCAACTAAAACTCCGGGTAAAAAATACGAACCCAACTAAAACTCCGGGTAAAAATACGAACCCAACTAAAACTCCGGGTAAAAATACGAACCCAACTAAAACTCCGGGTAAAAAATACGAACCCAACTAAAACTCCGGCTAAAAAATACGAACCCAACTAAAACTCCGGGCAAAAATACTAACCCAACTAAAAAGTCCGGGTAAAAAATACGAACCCAACTAAAACTCCGGGTAAGAATATGAACCCAACTAAAACTCCGGGTAAAAATACGAACCCAACTAAAACTCCGGGTAAAAAATACGAACCCAACTAAAACTCCGGGTAAAAAATACGAACCCAACTAAAAAGTCCGGTAAAAAATATGAACCCAACTAAAACTCCGGGTAAAATTACCAACACAACTAAAAAGTCCGGGTAAAATTACGAACCCAACTAAAACTCCGGGTAAAATTACGAACCCAACTAAAACTCCGGGTAAAAAATACGGCACCCAACTAAAAAGTCCGGGTAAAATTACGAACCCAACTAAAACGTCCGGGTAAAATTACGAACCCAACTAAAACTCCGGGTAAAATTACGAACCCAACTAAAACTCCGGGTAAAATTACGAACCCAACTACAAGTCCGGGTAAAAAATACGAACCCAACTAAAAAGTCCGGGTAAAATTACGAACCCAACTAAAACTTCGGGTAAAATTACGAACCCAACTAAAACTCCGGGTAAAATTACGAACCCAAGTAAAACTCCGGGTAAAATTACGAACCCAAGTAAAACTCCGGGTAAAATTACGAACCCAACTAAAACTCCGGGTAAAATTACGAACCCAACTAAAAGTCCGGGTAAAAATACGAACCCAACTAAAAAGTCCGGGTAACTCAAGACTCCGGGTAAAATTACGAACCCAACTAAAACTCCGGGTAAAATTACGAACCCAACTAAAACTCCGGGTAAAATTACGAACCCAACTAAAAGTCCGGGTACAAAATACGAAACCAACTAAAAGGTCCGGGTAAAATTACGAACCCAACTAAAACTCCGGGTAAAATTATGAACCCAACTAAAAGTCCGGGTAAAAAATTAGAACCCAACTAAAAAGTCCGGGTAAAATTACGAACCCAACTAAAACTCCGGGTAAAATTACGAACCCAACTAAAAAGTCCGGGTAAAATTACGAACCCAACTAAAAAGTCCGGGTAAAATTACGAACCCAACTAAAAAGTCCGGGTAAAATTACGAACTCAACTAAAACTCCGGGTAAAATTACGAACCCAACTAAAACTCCGGGTAAAATTACGAACCCAACTAAAAGTCCGGGTAAAAAATACGAACCCAACTAAAAAGTCCGGGTAAAATTACGAACCCAACTAAAACTCCGGGTAAAATTACGAACCCAACTAAAAGTCCGGGTAAAAAATACGAACCCAACTAAAAAGTCCGGGTAAAATTACGAACCCAACTACAACTCCGGGTAAAATTACGAACCCAACTAAAACTCCGGGTAAAATTACGAACCCAAGTAAAACTCCGGGTAAAATTACGAACCCAAGTAAAACTCCGGGTAAAATTACGAACCCAACTAAAACTCCGGGTAAAATTACGAACCCAACTAAAACTCCGGGTAAAATTACGAACCCAACTAAAAGTCCGGGTAAAAAATACGAACCCAACTAAAAAGACCGGGTAAAATTACGAACCCAAGTAAAACTCCGGGTAAAATTACGAACCCAACTAAGACTTCGGGTAAAATTACGAACCCAACTAAAAAGTCCGGGTAAAATTACCAACCCAAATAAAAAGTCCGGGTAAAATTACTAACCCAACTAAAACTCCGGGTAAAATTACGAACTCAACTAAAACTCCGGGTAAAATTACGAACCCAACTAAAACTCCGGGTAAAATTACGAACCCAACTAAAACTCCGGGTAAAAAATATGAACCCAACTAAAACTCCGGGTAAAATTACCAACACAACAAAAACTCCGGGTAAAAATACGAACCCAACTAAAACTCCGGGTAAAAATACGAACCCAACTAAAACTCCGGGTAAAAGATATGAACCCAACTAAAACTCCGGGTAAAATTACCAACACAACTAAAACTCCGGGTAAAAATACGAACCCAACTAAAACTCCGGTAAAAAATACGAACCCAACTAAAACTCCGGGTAAAAAATTCGAACCCAACTAAAACTCCGGGTAAAATTACGAACCCAACTAAAAGTCCGGGTAAAAAATACGAACCCAACTAAAAAGTCCCGGTAAAATTACGAACCCAACTAAAACTCCGGGTAAAATTACGACCCCAACTAAAACTCCGGGTAAAAAATACGAACCCAACTAAAAAGTCCGGGTAAAATTACGAACCCAACTAAAAAGTCCGGGTAAAATTACGAACCCAACTAAAACTCCGGGTAAAATTACGAACTCAACTAAAACTCCGGGTAAAATTACGAACCCAACTAAAACTCCGGGTAAAATTACGAACCCATCTAAAAGTCCGGGTAAAAAATACGAACCCAACTAAAAGGCCGGTAAAATTACGAACCCAACTAAAACTCCGGGTAAAATTACGAACCCAACTAAAACTCCGGGTAAAATTACGAACCCAAGTAAAACTCCGGGTAAAATTACGAACCCAAGTAAAACTCCGGGTAAAATTACGAACCCAACTAAAACTCCGGGTAAAATTATGAACCCAACTAAAAGTCCGGGTAAAAAATACGAACCCAACTAAAACTCCGGGCAAAAATACTAACCCAACTAAAAAGTCCGGGTAAAAAATACGAACCCAACTAAAACTCCGGGTAAAAATACGAACCCAACTAAAACTCCGGGTAAAAAATACGAACCCAACTAAAACTCCGGGTAAAATTACGAACCCAACTAAAAGTCCGGGTAAAAAAATACGAACCGAACTAAAAAGTCCGGGTAAAATTACGAACCCAACTAAAACTCCGGGTAAAATTACGAACCCAACTAAAACTCCGGGTAAAATTACGAACCCAAGTAAAACTCCGGGTAAAATGACGAACCCAAGTAAAACTCCGGGTAAAATTACGAACCCAACCAAAACTCCGGGTAAAATTACGAACCCAACTAAAACTCCGGGTAAAATTACGAACCCAACTAAAACTCCGGGTAAAATTACGAACCCAACTAAAAGTCCGGGTAAAAAATTCGAACCCAACTAAAAAGTCCGGGTAAAATTACGACCCAACTAAAACTCCGGGTAAAGATACGAACCCAACTAAACCTCCGGGTAAAAAATACGAACCCAACTAAAACTCCGGGTAAAAATACGAACCCAACTAAAACTCCGGGTAAAAATACGAACCCAACTAAAACTCCGGGTAAAAAATACGAACCCAACTAAAACTCCGGCTAAAAAATACGAACCCAACTAAAACTCCGGGCAAAAATACTAACCCAACTAAAAAGTCCGGGTAAAAAATACGAACCCAACTAAAACTCCGGGTAAAAATACGAACCCAACTAAAACTCCGGGTAAAAATACGAATCCAACTAAAACTCCGGGTAAAAAATACGAACCCAACTAAAACTCCGGGTAAAAAATACGAACCCAACTAAAAAGTCCGGTAAAAAATATGAACCCAACTAAAACTCCGGGTAAAATTACCAACACAACTAAAAAGTCCGGGTAAAATTACGAACCCAACTAAAACTCCGGGTAAAATTACGAACCCAACTAAAACTCCGGGTAAAAAATACGGCACCCAACTAAAAAGTCCGGGTAAAATTACGAACCCAACTAAAAAGTCCGGGTAAAATTACGAACCCAACTAAAACTCCGGGTAAAATTACGAACTCAACTAAAACTCCGGGTAATATTACGAACCCAACTAAAACTCCGGGTAAAATTACGAACCCAACTACAAGTCCGGGTAAAAAATACGAACCCAACTAAAAAGTCCGGGTAAAATTGCGAACCCAACTAAAACTCCGGGTAAAATTACGAACCCAACTAAAACTCCGGGTAAAATTACGAACCCAAGTAAAACTCCGGGTAAAATTACGAACCCAAGTAAAACTCCGGGTAAAATTACGAACCCAACTAAAACTCCGGGTAAAATTACGAACCCAACTAAAACTCCGGGTAAAATTAGGAACTCAACTAAAAGTCCGGGTAAAAATACGAACCCAACTAAAAAGTCCGGGTAACTCAAGACTCCGGGTAAAATTACGAACCCAACTAAAACTCCGGGTAAAATTACGAACCCAACTAAAACTCCGGGTAAAATTACGAACCCAACTAAAAGTCCGGGTACAAAATACGAACCCAACTAAAAGGTCCGGGTAAAATTACGAACCCAACTAAAACTCCGGGTAAAATTACGACCCCAACTAAAACTCCGGGTAAAAAATACGAACCCAACTAAAAAGTATGGGTAAAATTACGAACCCAACTAAAAAGTCCGGGTAAAATTACGAACCCAACTAAAACTCCGGGTAAAATTACGAACTCAACTAAAACTCCGGGTAAAATTACGAACCCAACTAAAACTCCGGGTAAAATTACGAACCCAACTAAAAGTCCGGGTAAAAAATACGAACCCAACTAAAAAGGCCGGGTAAAATTACGAACCCAACTAAAACTCCGGGTAAAATTACGAACCCAACTAAAACTCCGGGTAAAATTACGAACCCAAGTAAAACTCCGGGTAAAATTACGAACCCAAGTAAAACTCCGGGTAAAATTACGAACCCAAGTAAAACTCCGGGTAAAATTACGAACCCAACTAAAACTCCGGGTAAAATTACGAACCCAACTAAAAGTCCGGGTACAAAATACGAAACCAACTAAAAGGTCCGGGTAAAATTACGAACCCAACTAAAACTCCGGGTAAAATTATGAACCCAACTAAAAGTCCGGGTAAAAAATTAGAACCCAACTAAAAAGTCCGGGTAAAATTACGAACCCAACTAAAACTCCGGGTAAAATTACGAACCCAACTAAAAAGTCCGGGTAAAATTACAAACCCAACTAAAAAGTCCGGGTAAAATTACGAACCCAACTAAAAAGTCCGGGTAAAATTACGAACTCAACTAAAACTCCGGGTAAAATTACGAACCCAACTAAAACTCCGGGTAAAATTACGAACCCAACTAAAAGTCCGGGTAAAAAATACGAACCCAACTAAAAAGTCCGGGTAAAATTACGAACCCAACTAAAACTCCGGGTAAAATTACGAACCCAACTAAAAGTCCGGGTAAAAAATACGAACCCAACTAAAAAGTCCGGGTAAAATTACGAACCAACTAAAACTCCGGGTAAAATTACGAACCCAACTAAAACTCCGGGTAAAATTACGAACCCAAGTAAAACTCCGGGTAAAATTACGAACCCAAGTAAAACTCCGGGTAAAATTACGAACCCAACTAAAACTCCGGGTAAAATTACGAACCCAACTAAAACTCCGGGTAAAATTACGAACCCAACTAAAAGTCCGGGTAAAAAATACGAACCCAACTAAAAAGTCCGGGTAAAATTACGAACCCAAGTAAAACTCCGGGTAAAATTACGAACCCAACTAAGACTTCGGGTAAAATTACGAACCCAACTAAAAAGTCCGGGTAAAATTACCAACCCAAATAAAAAGTCCGGGTAAAATTACTAACCCAACTAAAACTCCGGGTAAAATTACGAACTCAACTAAAACTCCGGGTAAAATTACGAACCCAACTAAAACTCCGGGTAAAATTACGAACCCAACTAAAACTCCGGGTAAAAAATATGAACCCAACTAAAACTCCGGGTAAAATTACCAACACAACAAAAACTCCGGGTAAAAATACGAACCCAACTAAAACTCCGGGTAAAAATACGAACCCAACTAAAACTCCGGGTAAAAGATATGAACCCAACTAAAACTCCGGGTAAAATTACCAACACAACTAAAACTCCGGGTAAAAATACGAACCCAACTAAAACTCCGGGTAAAAAATACGAACCCAACTAAAACTCCGGGTAAAAAATTCGAACCCAACTAAAACTCCGGGTAAAATTACGAACCCAACTAAAAGTCCGGGTAAAAAATACGAACCCAACTAAAAAGTCCCGGTAAAATTACGAACCCAACTAAAACTCCGGGTAAAATTACGACCCCAACTAAAACTCCGGGTAAAAAATACGAACCCAACTAAAAAGTCCGGGTAAAATTACGAACCCAACTAAAAAGTCCGGGTAAAATTACGAACCCAACTAAAACTCCGGGTAAAATTACGAACTCAACTAAAACTCCGGGTAAAATTACGAACCCAACTAAAACTCCGGGTAAAATTACGAACCCATCTAAAAGTCCGGGTAAAAAATACGAACCCAACTAAAAAGGTCGGGTAAAATTACGAACCCAACTAAAACTCCGGGTAAAATTACGAACCCAACTAAAACTCCGGGTAAAATTACGAACCCAAGTAAAACTCCGGGTAAAATTACGAACCCAAGTAAAACTCCGGGTAAAATTACGAACCCAACTAAAACTCCGGGTAAAATTATGAACCCAACTAAAAGTCCGGGTAAAAAATACGAACCCAACTAAAACTCCGGGCAAAAATACTAACCCAACTAAAAAGTCCGGGTAAAAAATACGAACCCAACTAAAACTCCGGGTAAAAATACGAACCCAACTAAAACTCCGGGTAAAAAATACGAACCCAACTAAAACTCCGGGTAAAATTACGAACCCAACTAAAAGTCCGGGTAAAAAAATACGAACCCAACTAAAAAGTCCGGGTAAAATTACGAACCCAACTAAAACTCCGGGTAAAATTACGAACCCAACTAAAACTCCGGGTAAAATTACGAACCCAAGTAAAACTCCGGGTAAAATGACGAACCCAAGTAAAACTCCGGGTAAAATTACGAACCCAACCAAAACTCCGGGTAAAATTACGAACCCAACTAAAACTCCGGGTAAAATTACGAACCCAACTAAAACTCCGGGTAAAATTACGAACCCAACTAAAAGTCCGGGTAAAAAATTCGAACCCAACTAAAAAGTCCGGGTAAAATTACGAACCCAACTAAAACTCCGGGTAAAGATACGAACCCAACTAAACCTCCGGGTAAAAAATACGAACCCAACTAAAACTCCGGGTAAAAATACGAACCCAACTAAAACTCCGGGTAAAAATACGAACCCAACTAAAACTCCGGGTAAAAAATACGAACCCAACTAAAACTCCGGCTAAAAAATACGAACCCAACTAAAACTCCGGGCAAAAATACTAACCCAACTAAAAAGTCCGGGTAAAAAATACGAACCCAACTTAAACTCCGGGTAAAAATACGAACCCAACTAAAACTCCGGGTAAAAATACGAATCCAACTAAAACTCCGGGTAAAAAATACGAACCCAACTAAAACTCCGGGTAAAAAATACAAACCCAACTAAAAAGTCCGGTAAAAAATATGAACCCAACTAAAACTCCGGGTAAAATTACCAACACAACTAAAAAGTCCGGGTAAAATTACGAACCCAACTAAAACTCCGGGTAAAATTACGAACCCAACTAAAACTCCGGGTAAAAAATACGGCACCCAACTAAAAAGTCCGGGTAAAATTACGAACCCAACTAAAAAGTCCGGGTAAAATTACGAACCCAACTAAAACTCCGGGTAAAATTACGAACTCAACTAAAACTCCGGGTAATATTACGAACCCAACTAAAACTCCGGGTAAAATTACGAACCCAACTACAAGTCCGGGTAAAAAATACGAACCCAACTAAAAAGTCCGGGTAAAATTGCGAACCCAACTAAAACTCCGGGTAAAATTACGAACCCAACTAAAACTCCGGGTAAAATTACGAACCCAAGTAAAACTCCGGGTAAAATTACGAACCCAAGTAAAACTCCGGGTAAAATTACGAACCCAACTAAACTCCGGGTAAAATTACGAACCCAACTAAAACTCCGGGTAAAATTAGGAACTCAACTAAAAGTCCGGGTAAAAATACGAACCCAACTAAAAAGTCCGGGTAACTCAAGACTCCGGGTAAAATTACGAACCCAACTAAAACTCCGGGTAAAATTACGAACCCAACTAAAACTCCGGGTAAAATTACGAACCCAACTAAAAGTCCGGGTACAAAATAAGAACCCAACTAAAAGGTCCGGGTAAAATTACGAACCCAACTAAAACTCCGGGTAAAATTACGACCCCAACTAAAACTCCGGGTAAAAATACGAACCCAACTAAAAAGTATGGGTAAAATTACGAACCCAACTAAAAAGTCCGGGTAAAATTACGAACCCAACTAAAACTCCGGGTAAAATTACGAACTCAACTAAAACTCCGGGTAAAATTACGAACCCAACTAAAACTCCGGGTAAAATTACGAACCCAAGTAAAACTCCGGGTAAAATTACGAACCCAAGTAAAACTCCGGGTAAAATTACGAACCCAAGTAAAACTCCGGGTAAAATTACGAACCCAACTAAAACTCCGGGTAAAATTATGAACCCAACTAAAAGTCCGGGTAAAAAATACGAACTCAACTAAAACTCCGGGCAAAAATACTAACCCAACTAAAAAGTCCGGGTAAAAAATACGAACCCAACTAAAACTCCGGGTAAAAATACGAACCCAACTAAAACTCCGGGTAAAAAATACGAACCCAACTAAAACTCCGGGTAAAATTACGAACCCAACTAAAAGTCCGGGTAAAAAATACGAACCCAACTAAAAAGTCCGGGTAAAATTACGAACCCAACTAAAACTCCGGGTAAAATTACGAACCCAACTAAAACTCCGGGTAAAATTACGAACCCAAGTAAAACTCCGGGTAAAATTACGAACCCAAGTAAAACTCCGGGTAAAATTACGAACCCAACCAAAACTCCGGGTAAAATTACGAACCCAACTAAAACTCCGGGTAAAATTACGAACCCAACTAAAACTCCGGGTAAAATTACGAACCCAACTAAAAGTCCGGGTAAAAAATTCGAACCCAACTAAAAAGTCCGGGTAAAATTACGAACCCAACTAAAACTGCGGGTAAAATTACGACCCCAACTAAAACTCCGGGTAAAAAATACGAACCCAACTAAAAAGTCCGGGTAAAATTACGAACCCAACTAAAAAGTCCGGGTAAAATTACGAACCCAACTAAAACTCCGGGTAAAATTACGAACTCAACTAAAACTCCGGGTAAAATTACGAACCCAACTAAAACTCCGGGTAAAATTACGAACCCAACTAAAAGTCCGGGTAAAAAATACGAACCCAACTAAAAAGGCCGGGTAAAATTACGAACCCAACTAAAACTCCGGGTAAAATTACGAACCCAACTAAAACTCCGGGTAAAATTACGAACGCAAGTAAAACTCCGGGTAAAATTACGAACCCAAGTAAAACTCCGGGTAAAATTACGAACCCAACTAAAACTCCCGGTAAAATTATGAACCCAACTAAAAGTCCGGGTAAAAAATACGAACCCAACTAAAACTCCGGGCAAAAATACTAACCCAACTAAAAAGTCCGGGTAAAAAATACGAACCCAACTAAAACTCCGGGTAAAAATACGAACCCAACTAAAACTCCGGGTAAAAAATACGAACCCAACTAAAACTCCGGGTAAAATTACGAACCCAACTAAAAGTCCGGGTAAAAAATACGAACCCAACTAAAAAGTCCGGGTAAAATTACGAACCCAACTAAAACTCCGGGTAAAATTACGAACCCAACTAAAACTCCGGGTAAAATTACGAACCCAAGTAAAACTCCGGGTAAAATTACGAACCCAAGTAAAACTCCGGGTAAAATTACGAACCCAACCAAAACTCCGGGTAAAATTACGAACCCAACTAAAACTCCGGGTAAAATTACGAACCCAACTAAAACTTCGGGTAAAATTACGAACCCAACTAAAAGTCCGGGTAAAAAATTCGAACCCAACTAAAAAGTCCGGGTAAAATTACGAACCCAACTAAAACCCCGGGTAAAGATACGAACCCAACTAAAACTCCGGGTAAAAAATACGAACCCAACTAAAACTCCGGGTAAAAATACGAACCCAACTAAAACTCCGGGTAAAAATACGAACCCAACTAAAACTCCGGGTAAAAAATACGAACCCAACTAAAACTCCGGCTAAAAAATACGAACCCAACTAAAACTCCGGGCAAAAATACTAACCCAACTAAAAAGCCCGGGTAAAAAATACGAACCCAACTAAAACTCCGGGTAAAAATACGAACCCAACTAAAACTCCGGGTAAAAGTACGAACCCAATTAAAACTCCGGGTAAAAAATACGAACCCAACTAAAACTCCGGGTAAAAAATACGAACCCAACTAAAAAGGCCGGTAAAAAATATGAACCCAACTAAAACTCCGGGTAAAATTACCAACACAACTAAGAGTCCGGGTAAAATTACGAACCCAACTAAAACTCCGGGTGAAATTACGAACCCAACTAAAACTCCGGGTAAAAAATACGGCACCCAACTAAAAAGTCCGGGTAAAATTACGAACCCAACTAAAAAGTCCGGGTAAAATTACGAACCCAACTAAAACTCCGGGTAAAATTACGAACTCAACTAAAACTCCGGGTAAAATTACGAACCCAACTAAAACTCCGGGTAAAATTACGAACCCAACTACAAGTCCGGGTAAAAAATACGAACCCAACTAAAAAGTCCGGGTAAAATTGCGAACCCAACTAAAACTCCGGGTAAAATTACGAACCCAACTAAAACTCCGGGTAAAATTACGAACCCAAGCAAAACTCCGGGTAAAATTACGAACCCAAGTAAAACTCCGGGTAAAATTACGAACCCAACTAAAATTCCGGTAAAATTACGAACCCAACTAAAACTCCGGGTAAAATTAGGAACCCAACTAAAACTCCGGGTAAAAAATACGAACCCTACTAAAAAGTCCGGTAAAAAATATGAACCCAACTAAAACTGCGGGTAAAATTACCAACACAACTAAAAAGTCCGGGTAAAATTACGAACCCAACTAAAACTCCGGGTAAAATTACGAACCCAACTAAAACTCCGGGTAAAAAATACGGCACCCAACTAAAAAGTCCGGGTAAAATTACGAACCCAACTAAAAAGTCCGGGTAAAATTACGAACCCAACTAAAACTCCGGGTAAAATTACGAACTCAACTAAAACTCCGGGTAAAATTACGAACCCAACTAAAACTCCGGGTAAAATTACGAACCCAACTACAAGTCCGGGTAAAAAATACGAACCCAACTAAAAAGTCCGGGTAAAATTGCGAACCCAACTAAAACTCCGGGTAAAATTACGAACCCAAGTAAAACTCCGGGTAAAATTACGAACCCAAGTAAAACTCCGGGTAAATTACGAACCCAACTAAAACTCCGGGTAAAATTACGAACCCAACTAAAACTCCGGGTAAAATTAGGAACCCAACTAAAAGTCCGGGTAAAAATACGAACCCAACTAAAAAGTCCGGGTAACTCAAGACTCCGGGTAAAATTACGAACCCAACTAAAACTCCGGGTAAAATTACGAACCCAACTAAAACTCCGGGTAAAATTACGAACCCAACTAAAATTCCGGGTACAAAATACGAACCCAACTAAAAGGTCCGGGTAAAATTACGAACCCAACTAAAACTCCGGGTAAAATTACGACTCCAACTAAAACTCCGGGTAAAAAATACGAACCCAACTAAAAAGTATGGGTAAAATTACGAACCCAACTAAAAAGTCCGGGTAAAATTACGAACCCAACTAAAACTCCGGGTAAAATTACGAACTCAACTAAAACTCCGGGTAAAATTACGAACCCAACTAAAACTCCGGGTAAAATTACGAACCCAACTAAAAGTCCGGGTAAAAAATACGAACCCAACTAAAAAGGCCGGGTAAAATTACGAACCCAACTAAAACTCCGGGTAAAATTACGAACCCAACTAAAACTCCGGATAAAATTACGAACCCAAGTAAAACTCCGGGTAAAATTACGAACCCAAGTAAAACACCGGGTAAAATTACGAACCCAACTAAAACTCCGGGTAAAATTATGAACCCAACTAAAAGTCCGGGTAAAAAATACGAACCCAACTAAAACTCCGGGCAAAAATACTAACCCAACTAAAAAGTCCGGGTAAAAAATACGAACCCAACTAAAACTCCGGGTAAAAATACGAACCCAACTAAAACTCCGGGTAAAAAATACGAACCCAACTAAAACTCCGGGTAAAATTACGAACCCAACTAAAAGTCCGGGTAAAAAATACGAACCCAACTAAAAAGTCCGGGTAAAATTACGAACCCAACTAAAACTCCGGGTAAAATTACGAACCCAACTAAAACTCCGGGTAAAATTACGAACCCAAGTAAAACACCGGGTAAAATTACGAACCCAAGTAAAACTCCGGGTAAAATTACGAACCCAACCAAAACTCCGGGTAAAATTACGAACCCAACTAAAACTCCGGGTAAAATTACGAACCCAACTAAAACTCCGGGTAAAATTACGAACCCAACTAAAAGTCCGGGTAAAAAATTCGAACCCAACTAAAAAGTCCGGGTAAAATTACGAACCCAACTAAAACTCCGGGTAAAGATACGAACCCAACTAAAACTCCGGGTAAAAAATACGAACCCAACTAAAACTCCGGGTAAAAATACGAACCCAACTAAAACTCCGGGTAAAAATACGAACCCAACTAAAACTCCGGGTAAAAAATACGAACCCAACTAAAACTCTGGCTAAAAAATACGAACCCAACTAAAACTCCGGGCAAAAAATACTAACCCAACTAAAAAGTCCGGGTAAAAAATACGAACCCAACTAAAACTCCGGGTAAGAATATGAACCCAACTAAAACTCCGGGTAAAAATACGAACCCAACTAAAACTCCGGGTAAAAAATACGAACCCAACTAAAACTCCGGGTAAAAAATACGAACCCAACTAAAAAGTCCGGTAAAAAATATGAA
>CAXIES010000492.1:0-5000 GCA_964023965.1 Melinopterus prodromus
AATTGGAGGGCAAGTCTGGTGCCAGCAGCCGCGGTAATTCCAGCTCCAATAGCGTATATTAAAGTTGTTGCGGTTAAAAAGCTCGTAGTCGAATTTGTGTCCCGCGCCGCCGGTTCATCGCTCGCGGTGTTAACTGGCGTGTCCGCGGGACGTCCTGCCGGTGGGCTTAGCCTCTCGGGGCGGCCCAATCTCAATCCCACCGCGGTGCTCTTCATTGAGTGTCGAGGTGGGCCGGCACGTTTACTTTGAACAAATTAGAGTGCTTAAAGCAGGCTAAAATTTCGCCTGAATACTGTGTGCATGGAATAATGGAATAGGACCTCGGTTCTATTTTGTTGGTTTTCGGAACCCCGAGGTAATGATTAATAGGAACGGATGGGGGCATTCGTATTGCGACGTTAGAGGTGAAATTCTTGGATCGTCGCAAGACGGACAGAAGCGAATAGCATTTGCCAAAAACGCTTTCATTGATCAAGAACGAAAGTTAGAGGTTCGAAGGCGATCAGATACCGCCCTAGTTCTAACCATAAACGATGCCAGCTAGCGATCCGCCGACGTTCCTCCGATGACTCGGCGGGCAGCTTCCGGGAAACCAAAGCTTTTGGGTTCCGGGGGAAGTATGGTTGCAAAGCTGAAACTTAAAGGAATTGACGGAAGGGCACCACCAGGAGTGGAGCCTGCGGCTTAATTTGACTCAACACGGGAAACCTCACCAGGCCCGGACACCGGAAGGATTGACAGATTGAGAGCTCTTTCTTGATTCGGTGGGTGGTGGTGCATGGCCGTTCTTAGTTGGTGGAGCGATTTGTCTGGTTAATTCCGATAACGAACGAGACTCTAGCCTGCTAACTAGGCGTATTTTCGACATCTCAAAGGTCCGCCGACCCGGCGCTCGCGTCGCGGTCGTGCGCGATTTTTACTGTCGGCGTACAATTAATTCTTCTTAGAGGGACAGGCGGCTTCTAGCCGCACGAGATTGAGCAATAACAGGTCTGTAATGCCCTTAGATGTTCTGGGCCGCACGCGCGCTACACTGAAGGAATCAGCGTGTCTTCCCTGGCCGAACGGCCCGGGTAACCCGCTGAACCTCCTTCGTGCTAGGGATTGGGGCTTGCAATTGTTCCCCATGAACGAGGAATTCCCAGTAAGCGCGAGTCATAAGCTCGCGTTGATTACGTCCCTGCCCTTTGTACACACCGCCCGTCGCTACTACCGATTGAATGATTTAGTGAGGTCTTCGGACCGGTGCGCGGTGGCGTTTCGACGTCGCCGATGATGCTGGGAAGATGACCAAACTTGATCATTTAGAGGAAGTAAAAGTCGTAACAAGGTTTCCGTAGGTGAACCTGCGGAAGGATCATTAACGAATGTTTATAAAACATTACGTACAATTAATTAATACGATGCACGGATCGATATTAATAATGAATGAATATTAATGGCGCCCTCGGCCGACCACGTCTACGACGGCGGTCGCGTCGGCCGTACGAGCGCCGGTCGAACTGATTCGAACTGTTAAGGACTAACGAAGTCCGAGGCGTCGGCCGACCCGCGAGGGTCGGCACGCCGGAAGTCAGGTACCTAGTCGAGAGGTCCGATGACGAGAGCGCCCCCCGTGCCGCTCAGGCCGAGAGATACTGCGTACGTAAAAGCGCCGCCGGCAGCCACCGCGCAGCCGGCTCGGCGCTCCGCGCCTCGGAGTTTGAGTTTTTAAGTGTCACAACCACGGGTGAATGCGACGCTCCCGCCGGCCCCGACGGTCAGGGCACAGCGAGCTAATGCGCGCGTCCCAGTCTTGTCGTCGTGCGTCGCGCCGTCGTCGCGGTCGTATAGCGGCCGCCGGACCCCAGCGCCCCGAAACCGGCCCCGGCCTCCCTTGTCGGAGGTGCAGAGGAACGCCGGCGGAGCGCGGCGGACGGTCCGGTCGGTCATGTCGTGTACGACCGACGTCGGTCCGCAGCGTAAATTAATGAAGACGAGTGCGTCGCGCCGTCGTCGCGGTCGTATAGCGGCCGCCGGACCCCAGCGCCCCGAATCCGGCCCCGGCCTCCCTTGTCGGAGGTTCAGTGGCACGCCGGCGGAGCGCGGCGGACGGTCCGGTCGGTCATGTCGTGTACGACCGACGTCGGCCCGCAGCGTAGATTGATAAAGACGAGTGCGTCGCGCCGTCGTCGCGGTCGTATAGCGGCCGCCGGACCCCAGCGCCCCGAATCCGGCCCCGGCCTCCCTTGTCGGAGGTGCAGTGGCACGCCGGCGGAGCGCGGCGGATGGTCCGGTCGGTCATGTCGTGTACGACCGACGTCGGTCCGCGTCGCAGATTAATAAAGACGAAGACTGCGCGCAAAGGTGCTCGCACCGCCCGAAGGTGGTCGAAGGATATTCGCCTGACTAACGGAACGTTCGTCCCCGCGTACCGCGCGCCCCTCGAAAGGGGGGAGCGATCTGAGTACGGGAGCCGCGCAGGACGAACGCGTCTCGGACTTTACGTCCGCTCTGCGAAGTCAAACACCTCTCGTTCTAGCAACGTGTAAGCGTGCAAAACTTTGCGTAAGTGTAAAACCGATTAAACGCAGTACCGCGGACAGAGAGTCGCTGGTTAACTGTATGAAAGATTACCCTGAACGGTGGATCACTTGGCTCGTGGGTCGATGAAGAACGCAGCTAATTGCGCGTCAACTTGTGAACTGCAGGACACTTGAACATCGACATTTCGAACGCACATTGCGGTCCTCGGATACTGTTCCTGGACCACTCCTGGCTGAGGGTCGTTTCAATTTCCACGACTGCCGGGTCGGCGTACCGCCGATAACGCGAAGGCCCCCCCATGTGGTGCGCGCGCGCAGTACACGCTCCCAATCGTGTGAGCGGAACGCGCGCCGTACGTACGGGGCGTCGGTCAAGCGCGAAAAGCGGACGGCCGCCGAGGCAAGAATCTGAGCGCTCGCGCACGAGCCGCCCCCCGATACCGCGAGCGCGCCATCGCGCTCGACGTCGGGGCGGCGCGCTAACGCGTCGCTTTAAACTATCGAACGATATAATCATTCGAGCCGACCGCCATCCGCGTACCGGTAAACGATGCCCGGGCGACGCGCCGGTCGACGTGTCCGAGTGTGAATCCCCCCGCCACCGAGATTCGTCCGGGGCGGCGCGAGGTATTCGTCCGACGTCCGATCGCGCGCGTTTAGCCCGAAGGATCCCGTTGCCTACGCGGCCTGTCGGCTATCGAAAGAAACCAATGAACGCGACCTCAGAGCAGGTGAGACTACCCGCTGAATTTAAGCATATTACTAAGCGGAGGAAAAGAAACTAACTAGGATTCCCTTAGTAGCGGCGAGCGAACAGGGAAGAGCCCAGCACCGAATCCCGCGTCCGGAGACGGACGCCGGGAAATGTGGTGTTAGGGAGGATCCGTTATCCCGAGGTAGCGCGGCGCGCCCAAGTCCTTCTTGAACGGGGCCACTTACCCAGAGAGGGTGCCAGGCCCGTAGCTGGCCGCCGCATGCCGCGGGAGGGTCTCTCCTCAGAGTCGGGTTGCTTGAGAGTGCAGCCCTAAGTGGGTGGTAAACTCCATCTAAGGCTAAATATTACCACGAGACCGATAGCGAACAAGTACCGTGAGGGAAAGTTGAAAAGAACTTTGAAGAGAGAGTTCAAGAGTACGTGAAACCGTTCAGGGGTAAACCTGAGAAACCCGAAAGGTCGAAAGGGGAGATTCAGACGCGTCTCTCGGAAAGTTCGCGAGCAACGGGCGTTGCGACGCGTGGCGTTCGCGCCGCGCGCGCCGCCCGTGGCCGTCGGACTCCGAACGCGTGCACTTCTCCTCCTGTAGGACGTCGTGACCCGTTGGGCGTCGGCCTAAGGCCCGCGGTGGAGCCCGCGCGCACCTCGGTGCGTTCGGACCCGCGGTGTCCCGGCCGGCCCGACCGACGGTAAAACTATGGCGCGGGGCCGCGACTTGTTCGCGTCCGGCACGTCGCAAGCGCGGACGGCAAACCTGGCATCCGGACCTAGCGCCGGATCCGGGCCCGCCCGGCTGTTGGCGGCGTTGTCCTCGGACAGACCCTGCACACGCCAGTCCACGGCGCTATAGCTTTGGGTACTTTCAGGACCCGTCTTGAAACACGGACCAAGGAGTCTAGCATGTGCGCGAGTCATTGGGACTAAACTAAACCTAAAGGCGCAATGAAAGTGAAGGTTCGCCTCGCGCGAACCGAGGGAGGATGGGCCGGCTCACGGACCGGCCCCGCACTCCCGGGGCGTCTCGTTCTCATCGCGAGAAGAGGCGCACCCAGAGCGTACACGCTGGGACCCGAAAGATGGTGAACTATGCCTGGTCAGGACGAAGTCAGGGGAAACCCTGATGGAGGTCCGTAGCGATTCTGACGTGCAAATCGATCGTCGGAACTGGGTATAGGGGCGAAAGACTAATCGAACCATCTAGTAGCTGGTTCCCTCCGAAGTTTCCCTCAGGATAGCTGGCGCTCGCCGCGTGCGAGTCTCATTCGGTAAAGCGAATGATTAGAGGCATTGGGGTCGAAACGACCTCAACCTATTCTCAAACTTTAAATGGGTGAGATCTCCGGCTTGCTTAAACTGTGAAGCCGCGAGATATCGGATCAGAGTGCCAAGTGGGCCACTTTTGGTAAGCAGAACTGGCGCTGTGGGATGAACCAAACGCCGAGTTAAAGCGCCCAAATCGACGCTTATGGGATACCATGAAAGGCGTTGGTAACTTAAGACAGCAGGACGGTGGCCATGGAAGTCGGAATCCGCCAAGGAGTGTGTAACAACTCACCTGCCGAAGTTACTAGCCCTGAAAATGGATGGCGCTGAAGCGTCGTGCTTATACTCGGCCGTCAGCGGCATGTGAGACGCGGTCCTCGCGGACCGGCGTCATGAAGCCCTGACGAGTAGGAGGGTCGCGGCGGTGTGCGCAGAAGGACAGGGCGTGAGCCCGTCTGGAGCCGCCGTCGGTGCAGATCTTGGTGGTAGTAGCAAAT